>PVKA01011276.1:0-61496 GCA_004027165.1 Ctenomys sociabilis
ATATATATATATATATATATATATATATATATATATATATATATATATATATATATATATATGAGAAATAAATTTTAAAAATGCATGAGAGCCTGAAATACAAACCTTGAATCTGTGAAACTTCTGCAAAAAAACAGACACACTGCAGGAAACTGACCTTAGCCAGGAAATTTTCAGTAGGCTCTTAAAAAACACATGTAATAAGAACAAATATAGACTAACAGGAAGCATTCAACAGTGTAGAGCCTATTACAATGGTAGAATATATACATGACCTGTACATCTAACAAGGAATTCAGTAACCAAACATTTTAAAACTTGATTGGAAAGTGAATAAAGACATGAACAAACATTCTCAAAAGAAAGCATCCAAATGGGCAACAGAAATATGAAAATAATGGAGGATATCACTAACAGCAAAATACAAGTAAAAGCTACCATGAGAATTTTACCTGTGGTTAAAGATGAAGATTTTTGACATTGCATTGAAAATAGCATTGTGAATACAGATGAAAGCGGCAGGAATATAATTTTGTCAGAATGAAGAGATTCCCCAGGCAATCAAAAGGCACATTTTGGAATGTGATAAATAAAAGAAAGCATAGGACATATGCAAGAGCTATTCTTTTGTTCAATTTACTTTTTTTATTTGTTATAGAGCTCTGTTCATCAAAGGCTCCGAAAAGCATCCTCCACCTCCAGAAAGCATTGCCACATTTCTCTTGATATTTCTATCTACTCCCTATATTGTAATTATTTTAGCTTCAGACTAGGCCAGCCTTACAAGTATATATAAATGAAAAATAATCCTAGCATATTATGGATGGTTTCTTAGATTCTGTCTCTACTGCTTCATTCATGTATTAAGTAAAAAAGTAGCATATATTTAATTGAATATGGAAAAGGAACTCATTTTTTCAGTGGTGGTTATTGAATCCACGGCCTTGCCTATCGGAGGCAAGCATCCACCATTGAACTATAATGCATCCCTGCCCCAAATCTGATTGACTCTGTTCATTCTGATGGAGAATAAAAGCACAATGGGTTTAATTGTTTTAAACATTATAAAAACTGATAAAAAGGACAATCTATAATATATATGGTGCTGTTGAAGTTTATGCCATAAGTGGAAAGGGTAGACTGAGGCTTTAATGGACCCAGAAAGATAGAGAGACACACTGGTATATTCATTCTGTAGTAAATGCTAGGATGAGAGAGGAAAACATTCTTGTCTCTTAGATAATCCTTTTATATTTTTTATTTTTTCAGAACCAGGATTTAACTCAGGCATTTGTGCTTGCCAGCGAAGCACTTATTCCACTGAGCCGTCTCTGCAGCACCCAGTTATTCCTAATTAGAGAAATGCAAGAGAACTTTGAATTTAAGTGTTAGATGAGGTACGCTGATGCATGCCTGTAATCCCAGCACACAGGAAGCTGAGACAAGAGAACAACTGAGAATTCGAGGTCAGCCTGAGTTCAGTAGTGACACTCTGTCTCAAAACAACAAAAAAGCAAAAGATAAAACAAAAAATAATAAGATGCCTCATATCTTGCTGAAGATTAAAACAGGCCATCCATGTTTTTTAATTAATTTTATTACAATATTATTTTATTTTGAAGAGTAAAAACAAAAGCATGAAAAACAAAACAAACACAGAAACAGGGTAAGACATAGCAGTACATACACTACAGATTTTCAAAACAAGAACAGCTGATTATCAATGATTGATATGTTATTTTGTTATCATTAAATATGTTGCTCTGATTAACAGATATAGGTATGCAAGATTGGACATATGACTGAATATTACTGCAGGCTTTCAAGAAACCTTAATTATTTTTTCTTGTCTCACTTTTTCTTTTATTACCTTCTTCTAAAAATTTATTTTAAAGTGAGTATAGTAATAATTGACATGAAATTAGTAATAGTAAAAAATTAGAAGACCAAGATGACAGGCATTTAAAGCATGGTTTTTGTATTGCATAATGCTGTCTCCAGTGTAGTTGCTTAGTTCACAGGTATCAATATACAGATTCAGGCAGGTATAGGACTCTGCATATTAACCACTATCTTCAAAAACAAAATGGAAATTCTTAGCATAATAACCTCAAACATCTTGTATATAAACTTGCATGTGTTTCCTCCTACCTTTTCCTCTTTCACTCCTCTTTGTTGTTTAAGCCTTAAGTTCCATGTAACTGTATCCGTTCTACCGTTCAGGTTTTATTTGTTCTTTTGGGTTCTTACACTATGGAGACGATATGATATTTGTATATGTGGATCTGGCTTATTTCACTTATGAGTATAGCCTTAAGTTGCATCCACTTAAATGTGAAGGCTTTGAGCTTGTCTTTCTTTATGGCAGATTAATATTTCATTGTATAAAATTCCATACATTTTTCATCTAGTCTTCATATGATAGGCATTTTGGTTATTTCCAAGATCTTGCTATAACAAGATTGTTTTGCCATAAACATGGGTGTGCTCATATCAATGATGTGATGTTTTCAGTTCTTTTGGGAAATTTCTCAGACATGGAATAGCTGGATTGAATGGGATTTCAGTCCTCAATTTTTTTTTTTTTTTTTTTTTTTTGTCTTTTTGAGACAGGGTCTCACTATGCAGTTCAGGCTGGCCTTAAGCTCACTTTGTAGCTCAGGCTGGTCTCGAACTCACAATCCTCCTGCCTCAGCCTCCCGAGTGCTGGGATTACGGCATGCGCCACCATGCCCGGCAGTCCTCAATTTCTGAGGAGTCTCTGTATTGATTTCCATAATGGTTGTACCAGTCTGTATTCCACCAGCAGCGGAGGAGGGTTCCTTGTCCCACATGGCCTCTGTGGCACTTGTTAGCTGACTTCTTTATGTTAGCCATTATTTCTGGGCTAAGACGGTGTCTCAATATTATTTTAATTTGTATTACTCAAATGGTCAGTGATGTGGAGCAATTTTCAGGTATGTATTTGCCTCTCACACTTCTTTCCTTATTCATCTCAGGTGCCTATTTTTCGATTGTTTCTTTAAATTTTGGGGCCCTAATATATTTTTTTTTAATTTCTTTATATATTCTAGATAGAAGACATTTGTTGGAGTAGTTATTGGTTAACAGATTTTTTCCCCAAATTTGTGGGCTGTCTTTTCATTCTGTTGATAATATTCTATGACATGCAGAAACTTCTCAATAAGACGAGGTCTCAGTTGTTGATTCTTGGCTGTATTTCCTATGCATCTTGATTTTTGTTCATGAAATATTTACCTAACCCTATATCTTCGTGATTTCTACTTACTTTCTCTTCCAGGAGATTTAACGTTTCTGTTTTAACATTTAGATCTCTAATCCATTTTGACTTTAGTTCAGAGCATGGTGATAGGCCTGGGTCAAGTTTTCATTTTTGGCATGTGGAGAGCCAATTTGGCCAGGCCCATTAGGTAAAACGGCAATCTTTCTTCCAGTGGAAATGTTTGCCCACTTTGTCAAAGATAAGATGACTGAGTGTCTTTCAAACTGTATCTTCATCTTCCAATCTGCTGCATGGCTCCTTGGGTCTTTTTTTTTGGCCAGCACCATCCCAATTTTATTATTGTAGCTTTGTAGTATAATATCAAGTCAAAGATTGTAATGCCTTGCCTTTGTTTTCCAAGATTGCCCTGCTATTCTATATCTTTTCTGGTTCACAATGAATTTGAGAAATGATTTCTTTAGATCTGTGTGGTATGTTGATGGTATTTTAATAGATTTGCATTAAAATATGGATAACAAGGGCTGGAAAGATGGTTCAGAAGAATAAGCACTTCCCTGGCAAGTTCAAGGGCCTGAGCTCATTCCCTATTTCCACCAAAAAAAAAATCTGTGTCACAATTTTGGGAAGATAGCCATTTTCAAAATGTTGGTTCTTCCTATCCAGGAGCAAGAAATATCTTCCTATTTTGTGAAATCCTCTTTGATCTCTTTTCTCATAGTAGTGTAATTTTAATAGACTAGATCTTTCTTTAGTTAGATGTTTTTACTTGATACTTCTTTTTTTGGTTGCCATTGTAAAGTGTGTTGTTTCTCTAATTTATCTTTCAGTATGTTTGTTATCTTTGTAGAGGAATGCTATTGATTTTGGTGTGTAGACTTTGTAATCTGCTGTGCTACTGAATTTGTTTAGTAGTTCTACGAGCTTCTTAGTTGGGGACCTTTATGTAGGGTATCATGTCATCTCTGATAGTTTCTTCTTTACCTATTCATATTCCTTTTATTTCTCCCTCTTGTCTAATTGCTCTAGCTAATGATTCCAGAATGATATTGAATGAGTGGTGGTAGAAGGCATCCTTGTCTTGTACCTGATCTGAAAATTGAAAGATTTCAGTTTTTCCCCATTTCGAAGTATGATACCTGTTGGACTGTCATAGATGACTATTATCAGACTGATGTACGGGCCACATATTTCTATTTGATGTAGGAGTCTGAGCATGAATGAGTGTTGAACTTTGTCAAAAGCCTTTTCTACATCAATTGAAACGATCATGTGTTTTTTACATTTGGCTCTTTTGAGATAATATATTACATTTATGGATTTGTGTATATTGAATTATCCTTGCATCATTGGGATGAATCCTACCTGGTCATGGTATGTAATCTTCTTGATGATGTGCTGTATTCTATTTGCTAGGATTTTATTGAGGATTTTTGCATCTATGTTCATGAGGCAGATTAGACTGTAGTTCTCTTTTTTAGTTGTGTCTTTCCCTGGTTTTGGTATCAGTATAATACTTAGTTCGAGGAATTATTTTGGGAATATTTCTTCCTTTTCAATTTCACTGAAGAGTTTAAGGAATATTAAGAGTATATCTTCTATAAATTTCTTGTAATGTCCAGCTGTGAATCTATCAGGTCACGAGCATTTCATTATTGGCAAGTTTTTGATTACATTTTCCCTTTTATTGGCTGATACTGAGTTATTCAGCATTTTTTTTTAATACATGTCTTCTTGATTCAGTTCTGGTAATTTATATCTATCTAGGAATCTGTCCTTTCCTTCTTTATTTTAGATTCTGTGAGAGTAATGATTTTCAAAGTAGGTATTGATGATCCTTTGAAAATATACAGGGCATGTGGTAATTTCACCCTTTTATTTCTTATTGCTTAAATTTGATTTTTTTCTTTCTTTTTTGTTGAGGTTATCTAGGGTTTAATAAATTTTATTTCATATTTCGAAGAACCAGCTTTCTGATTTATTACTTCTCTATATTTTTAGTTTCAATTGCATCAGTTTATGCTTTAATCGTTATGATTTCCTCCTATCTTTGGGATTTTGCCTTGGTTTTCTCTTCTTTTTAAAGAAGTTTGAGGGGCAGCATTAGGGTATTTATTTGTTCTTATTCTGTTTGCCTAGTGTGTGAGTTCACAGCTACAAATTTCCCTCTAAGAACTGCTTTCATTGTATTCTTCCAATTCTGTCAATTTGTGTTTGAACTTTTGTTGAAATGTAGATATTTTTTAATTTCTTCTGTAACCCATTGCTTGCTGAAGAGAGTGTTCTTCAATTTCCATATGTTTATGGGGTTTTGTGACTTATCTTATCAATAATTTCCACTTTCATTGCATTGTGGTCAGATACTATGCATGACATTATTTCTGTTTTCTCATATACATATTTAAGCATGACCTCTAGACTAGTATGTAGTCTATTTTAGGAAATGTTTCATATGCAGCTGAGAAGAATGTTTATTCAGATGTTGGGTGGAACACTCTGTATGTATCCACTAGGTCCATTTCTTCAGAGTTCTGGTTTTCAGTTCTGCTGACCTTTTACTAATCTTTGCTTTGTGGCTACATTTTGTGGTTGCACTTTTCCAAAGAGATAAGAAGAAACATAGGAAGAATACCAGTAGTCCTTCTTAGAAGCTCAATGTATGGTTCTAGAACTGGGAGCTCTCCTGGTTTAGAGAAATACTTTGAGAAGCCTCTCAGAATCTTCTTCTCTAAACTGTAGTTAATACTCCTTGGATGAGGTGCCTTCACATGAAAGAGGAGATCAAAAATGGAAGAGAAGGAAATGGACCATGTCTCAGTGCTAAGTAGCTAGGTCCTGTTATGCAAAATAACAAAAAACAGTAGGGACTCATATATATATAAAGTTCTTGAAGCAGAGATGTTCAAGATGCCAAAGGGTTGCATTTTGGAGTGAAGGTTGCTGTTTCTAGAACCCAGGAGAACAAAAATTGCTGTGAGCACATGAGGGGCAGATGCAGAGGGAAGTAGGCTCCTGGTGGAAGTGTCAGAGCAAACTGGCAAAACACTGCAGAAAGCTTTTATTGTAGGGCCTTTTTTTTTATTTTTGTGTTTTAGGCAAGGGTCTACAGGCCACCCAGGGACTCACTATTAGATCAGACTTATAGTGATTTGCCTCTTTACAGCCTCCCAAGAGCTGGGATTATAGGCACACACCACCATACCCAAGAACAATTGCTGTCTTCACATGCCCTGGGGGCGAAGCCTTCAGTGCTGGCTAGGGGACTGAACCCTGGCCCCTGGGCCTGCTTGTAGGCATTTTAATCCTCTGAGCTATTTGGCTAGCCTTTATTCTTGTAGGGGCTTTAATCCCATTCATGAGAAAACAGTTTTATGGCTCAATCTCTTCTAATCATATCGCGAGCTACATCTGAATTTTGGAAATAACATGTTAAAACCATAGCAGATAACAAGGAAGGAAGAGTTTGTGTACTTGGCATTCAGAAATCCTTTTCCATCCCATTGGAGACCATTAGTTGTCTTCCTGCTGGAGAGTAAGAATTTAAGAAGGATTGTTTGTTTAAGTCAGTTCCATCTACAATACAAAAGTTTGTAGACTAAGTCACTTAAAAAACAGAAATGCATTTTCTTACAGCTCTGGAAAGCCAAAGAGTGCAGTTGTAAGATATGCAGCAATTACTACAGGAAGTCTCTTTCTGACTTTCACATGGCCACCTTCAGTCACTCTGCTTACATATGACAGAAAAAGAGCATAGTGCCTGCCATCTCTGCACAAGCATCCTTCTTAATACCACTGTGAAAGCTCCACCTTCGTGACTTCATTGGAACTGAGTTATCTTCTAATGAGTCTGTCACCAGAAATGATCTCATTGTGCGAAACGAACTTCAATCCACAGCAGACCTGAATTAAGAAAACGTTGTACATTTAGTGATGTCACCACAGATAATTGTATGTCTTCCTGCCACTCTATCAGTATGAAATTTTGGTGCTGCAGTGTGAAATGACAATGAAAATGGCTGATTGTCTGCTTACGACAGGATGTCAGAGTAGCCTGATTTGCTCAGTCAGTCTTTAGGGGAATAGCCAAAGTGGGCACTTCAAATTTCTCTCAGACTTTTAAAAAGTGATTGATTTATTTGAAGAACTGTTGGAATTTCTCCATTCAATCAAGATGGTTAATTCAGCAGCAAACTGGTTGTGAATATATCTGGAATCTGATATCTAACCTTTAACATCTGTTACCAGCTCAGTCTACAAATTGGTTTTCCACTTCTATAATTATACAAGCATCTCTTGCCTTTATCATCTCCTCAGATGATTTACGGGTTCTTGTCAATGTTGGAGGCAGATTTTTTGCTACTTAATCCCTACCAGGAACACTTAGTAACATATAGGCCAACCATACTGGGTTTTTTTTTTTTTTTGAGAAAATTTCTATATTGTTGAGTTGTAGATATATCTAAATAAATTCTCAAGTGCCTGCATACAAAATAAGCGAGGGAGAGCTGCATATGATGGAATTTTAAGTTCTTTACAAAAGAGACGGTGCCTTTGTTTTTATCCTCTAGCAGTTTCCTATCATAGACATAGGGCTACATTTACAAAGTATCTTATATTTACCTACCAAACAAGCTCAAGAAAATCTACTGAATGTTGTGAACTCATGTTCTCACTCATAAATCATAGTAATGTACCTATATTACAGACTTTTCCATGTGAAATTTAATAGTGGATATGTGTCCTGTATTAAACTGTTTCTTTTCATAGTAAACCAGCTACTGGTTTTATTGTTGTACTGTGGATATTCCCATACTATGTTTGTCACTGGAAGGTTCATACACTGAAACTTTTGAAATTCTGGAACATTGTGAGGCATTACAGACTGATACCTAAGTTAGTATTTTTTTTTTGTGAGTGTGTGTGTGTGTGTGTGTGTGTGTGAAAGTTGGAAGTATGTGATTGGAATTGATGAAACTAGTATTTTACCTCAGAGAGATCATTTAAACTTTCTCAGTATAATCTTTTCTTTCTAGGTTAAACATTTCCTATACATAAACTTTTCTTTCATAGGACAAAAGTTAAATATAATCTTTTTGTGGGATTATTTTTTTTTTCATTTTTGTATAGAGAATTTTCTTTAAAGTGATGTCCTCATATATTAACAATGGACCACATTTAGTGTTGCGTAGATTGTCTTACTTCACTGATATTTCTGTGGAAGTAGAGAATATATACCTATTGTGTGTGTGTGTGTGTATGTGTGTGTGTAGCTCACAATTTCCAAATTTCCATTGTAGCAGGCATACAGTTGATAATTGCTCTAGAGGATGGGGAGATAGCTCAGTAGGATAAGCACTTGCCTAGGAAGGGCATACTCTTGAGTTCAATCCCCAGTTTGTCCAAAAAAAAAAAAGATTCTAATTTGGGATATAACTCAGCAACATAAGTGCCAGCTTATGAGTACTGAGTTCCATTTTCAGTACTGCGATCAATCAATCAATCCATAGCAAAATTGTTCTAGAGTATGGGAATCATGGGTTTTTAAAAGAGCATCACACTATTCAGTGAACACAGACCTACCTAGCAACCCATTTAGATTTAAATTAATTTGGTCTTTTGTAATATTCATTTTATTGTCTTCAACCACAGCTCATATTTCTTGACTCTTAGGTACAAGTTTAGCCTCTATTGAATCTGCACTTTCACTGAGATGCTAAACTTTTTTCAAATTAATCATAAGACTTTCAACATTGTCACCTTGCACTAGTGAGATAGTTCTGACTCACAAATGCTGTTAACTCATTAAAATTATTTTTTTCTGGAACTTGAGTGTCAGTTTATGCTCTTCTTTCCACAGATGCCTTCTTTTTTTCTCAGAGGCTTGAGGGTCTGGGCCAGGGAAATGGCTCAGTAGAATAAACACTTGCCTGGCAAGCACAGGTCCCTGAGTTCAATCTCTGGTACCCCAAAAGAAAAAAAGCTTAAGGTTCTTCTGGTGACTCTGACTTTTGGTTGAAGCTCTGACTACTCACATGTGTTTAGATAACTTGATAAATTAATTTTTTCTTCTGTAAGGAATCCTCTTGCCTGCTGTTCAACCTATTTGACTCCTGCCCTTCGCAGTGTATTTTAATTGATCTAGCCCCTTTACCTTAGTCTAGACTTCAGTGTTTTTTTGTTTTGCTTTGTTTTGTTTTTTCCCTCATGGAGTGAAAATTCAACTCTATATTCCTGAAGTTGACAGGGTTCCTCTTACACACTCATACATTTAGGTAAAACTGTGCTACTTATATGTCTAATCCTAAAAAGTATTTTAAATAGATAGTTTGGACACACATCTCAGAGTAAGAAATCTAATAGAATGAGCCAAAAGAGAGAAAGTTGCAGTATACCTTAGCTTATGACATGCTAAAGAGGTACCACTCTTTGCTAGTCAGCTTTGAGAATCAAGATCACTCTGTACTTCAATTCATAACTGTATTTGAGAATGATCCATCATGAGAACCTAACTCCAAGTCCTCTTATGGAAATAAACCATGGTATTCAATGGCAGATGAAGAAGTACTGGGACTTAAATTCCTAGATTGGTGAGTGAGGTGGGTAATTAGTAGGTGAAAGGATACATGAGTTATGAATTAGAGCATGAAGTAATAGCAAACAGAGTGACCTATTACTTGATCTATTTTTTCTACTTTAATTCTTAATCATTCCTTGTTCTCTCTTTGAGGTGAAGAAATGATTTATAAGATACTTATTTCCTGGCACATTTTGTGTGTGTGTGTGTGTGTGTGTGTGTGTGTGTATCTACAGAAGCATTTATTAATTATCAATTTTATTTGTTGTCTCTGACCAATAATCATTTTTTTTCTACTTTGCTTAGTTTTCTGCAGCTAAACTGGGAATGTATAGGATCCTCCAACCCAATGAAATGACATTCTTAGAAACTGGATTTTCTGACTTTCTTGTCAGCCTGTTTCAAGGAAATCCATGTGTTCAGTATGCTTGCTCGCAGCTTGGTCTATACCAAGTGGTTGTTTAGTCCAAATATCTGAGCAGCAAACTGAGCTGATCCTTCTGGAGAAAGTACAGTTGAACAGCCGAGACCACTGGATAGTCTCAGAGAAGACCATACGTCCTTACCCCCCCAGTCTGATGTGAGGGAAGGACAGCTGATAACTGGATATGCAGTGTTACCAGACATCACTGGGTCTAAGCCATTGCTTCTGCCTGCCACTGCCACGAACACAGTTGGAATACCATCCCTTCATGCTCATCTTTAATCCTCAGAGTTTCATCTGAGCCTTTATGGGCAGATGTTACTCAAAGTTCACAGGGAATCCCATAATCAACACAAGCCTTCTTGATTTTTTTTCACAGTGACCAAGAGAAGAAGTTGAGCCCATCAACACTACAACCCTGCACTGGCTTTCTGATTTCAGAAGCAACTGTACTCTCTGCAACCCATTCGGAGTTCTTCTTTACCAACTGAAGGAAAAGCTGCCATTTCCAATAAGATTACCAGTTGTATTTGTCAGTTGTTACAGGAAGCAGGTATCAAAACTGCTTTCACCAAAAAATGTGGAGCGACAGCCTTCATTGCACCCCAGTGTGAAATGATTCCAATTGAATGGGTTTGCATAAGAATAGCAACTGGTTCTTTTCTCAAAAGAAATCTTGGCGTCAAGGAAGGATATAAGTTTTACCCATCTAAAGTGGAGCTATTTTTCAAGGATGATGCTAATAATCATCCACAGAGGTCTGAGGAACAGCTAATTGCTGCAAAATTTTGCTCTGCTGGACTCGTTATAGGCCAAACTGAAGTGGATATCATGAGTCATGCTACACAAACTATTTTTGAAATACTGGAGAAATCCTGGCTGCCCCAGAACTGTATACTGGTTGACATGAAGATTGAATTTGGTGTTGATGTGACTACCAAGGAAATTGTTCTCGCTGATGTTATTGATAATGATTCCTGGAGACTCTGGCCATCAGGAGATCGAAGCCAGCAGAAAGACAAAGTCTTACCATGACCTCAAGGAAGTAACCCCTGACACACGTTTTAAAGTTGGGCTTAGCTTTCTTCTCAGTGCTTTTATTTTTCCATGAAACTTCTCCAAAAACTCTTAGAATCAACAATTGAATATTTTAAAAATAAGTGAACATACATCTATGTATAATTTTGAGAGAAATGGAAGATTTTTCCATTTATAAATCTGTTTTTAACTCTAGAAGTTTTATTCAGAATGATTTTACTTTATGATATTATGACTCTATTCTGATATGGTATCAATCATATCAGACAGAACTCCTCCAATCTGTTCATGTGTGCGTGTGTGTGTTTGTGTTTGTGTGTGTGTGTGTGTGTGTGAGAGAGAGAGAGAGAGAGAGAGAGAGAGAGAGAGAGAGAGAGAGAGAGAGAGAAAATGAGAGAGAGAGAGAGAGAGAGGGAGAGAGAGAGTGTGTTACCAAGTACCAATTACCAATTACCAATTTCAGGTCTAATAATTGCTATAAGAAATCTAATAGAATGATTAGATTGGGTGTAATTTGATTAAAATTGAATTTATAATATCCAGGTCATGTCTAAAGACTTGATGTACATTAGAATGTGGCAGACTGTGCTATGTGCTACTGCTGCTTATCTATTTTAGATCCAGGGCATCTTCACTTTTTTTGAGTGACTCTTGGCAAAGTAGTTTAAAATGTCTTATATAGCTTTTTCTATTCTTTCAATACACTCTTTCCTAAGTATAGTCACCTATCTTTTTCTGTTTCTCATGAATGTCTACCCTGAAACAATCACTATGAAATCATCATAGCAAGTATTATTTATTCTACACTTTCCTGAGAAATGGCAGATTTTTATGGAACAGACCTTTATCCATAAAAGGTAGTGAGTGATTTTGCCCTCTGTAGTTTCAGTTACCAACAGTCAATCTCAGCCTGAAGTTCAGAAGAGCAACCTATTCTCAAATTCTTATTTCATATACCTCACTTCATGTCATTGTACAAGTATGCTTTGAGCAATCATTTTAATGGACAAGATGTCACAAACATACACTTCAAATGTCCTTGGATCATTGACCTCTTCCCTCCTGTCCTTTGCCATCACAAGAGCTACAGTGAAACACTCCTAGTCTCAGGATAGTGAGTGAAGTATGGGACAGTACTACAGAAGACTCATAGGCCCACATTCAACACAATAAGGCCCAGTTTATCCCAGCGGGCAGGATCATGATAAAAATATGTATACGTATATGTATAACAATGAGATTTCCCATTGAAATATCTTGTAGCATTATAATTAGGTATTTATTACAATATTTAAAATATAAGTCTTTAAATGCTTGTTGCATACAAATAAAATGGCTACTATTTACATGAGTACACTGAATACACACATGTAGATATCATAAGGGTTCATTTCCAGGACTCTTGCAGGAACTAAGGACTGCATCTCTCGAGTCACCTGTACAAAACTGCATAGCATTTTCATGTGATATATGCACATTCATAGATTTTACATAATGCTTATAATACCAAATAAAATATAAGTATTGTGGAAATAATCATATACATTAGTTATACAATGATGACAAGGAAAATATTCAGTCAGTGCATGTTTGTCCGGTTTCAAGGACTGATATATGATTAGACAGTGCTACACCCAGTTACCATAGTAAAAGATAGGGGTGATTAATGAAAACTTTCTGAGTGAGCGGATCAGAATAATTAGACTATGTTTGTATTTCTTAGTGAGGTAGTGAATGAGGTTGCCAAATGAAGATGATTGTACTATCTAGTGCAGCAGCAGACAAAAAGTATTATGGTAAAACAAATGTTATAATTAGTTCATGGATATATGTATAACATGTTCAAAAGTATCCTAGCAAAAGTTTCCTAAAAATCCATGAGTGCTAGGAACAGGCTTAAGCAAAGGGTATCCTTTCTGAAGATTTATAATATTTAGGTGCGAGGAGAGAAGAATCAACAAGGCTATAAAGACAAAAGAGAATACCTTGGATTGATGGAAGAAGTGTTCTACTTGAAAATAGTTCAAAAAGAAAATGAAGGATGGGGATACAGTTCAGTGGTATAAGCACTTCCCTGGCAAGCACAAGGCCCTGTATTCTATCCCAAGTAACACACACACACACACACACACACACACACACACACACACACACAAATGAGAAAAAAACTGTATAATTTAAATAGGATCAGACAGTGGAAACTATTGAAGTCCATTTATAAAACTGGAATAGATAGAAAAATAGGAAGCAGACAGATGATAGATAGATAGATAGATAGATAGATAGATAGATAGATAGATAGATAGTAGATAGATTGATTGATAGATAGACGGATGAATGGACAGACAGACTGAGACAGACAGACAGGTAGATAGATAGATTAGATAGATAGATAGATAGATAGATAGATAGATAGATAGATAGATTCTGAAAATTCTTGGGCCATTAATTGATGCATGAAAATAAAAACTGCCTTGACCAGAGTATCTATACCATTGCACATTTGGCCTTACAATCTGTGCTTTCTTTTCACATTATTGAAATATATATACACATAAAATCTATTTCTCTTTTATGTAAAATTTGAAGTGAGTTTGCAAAAATAAACAGCAGGAGGTTGAATGCTTAGGTATGAACAATAGTTTCCTGCTAGATTCTTTTTTCTGAGCTGTATGGACTATTTGAATTATCAATATTATAGAACACATGGTTCAATAGATGTGCAAAGTAAAAGTTACACTTTGAACCTATTGTTCAGGGAAATTAGCAGGTTTTTATTTGTTTACTTTTAAATTTTTATTGCCATGATGCTATCACTGTGGGTTGTTACCTAGAGCATTTTCCCTGTTCTTTGAAATGTCTGGCTTCTGGAATTTTGTAAGCCCAAGACATAAACCTTACTCATGCTGGACCACATAAAATGATCCACTTGCTGCCAGCACAGTCATTGTTACTAAACTGCTAAAAAGACTAGAGCAAGGGCCAGCGGTATAGTTTAGTGGAATAGTAGGTTGCATAGGTAAGCTCAGGGCCAGGGTGTGATCCCTGACACACATGCCACACTGGCCCTACCCCTGGCTCATTGAGGCAGTGATGGAGTATGTGCATGTTGGTGCACGCCTATAACCACACTAGTAGGGAGGCCAAAATCAGTAGGATCACTATGAGACCAAGTTGAGCAGTGAGACCCTGAAGAAAAAAAAGAAACTTGAACTAGAACAAGAGAGACATACATCGTGTGCAAGAGGCATATGTGGGTCTACAGCAATGTACAT
This sequence comes from Ctenomys sociabilis, assembly GCA_004027165.1. Taxonomy (NCBI): domain Eukaryota; kingdom Metazoa; phylum Chordata; class Mammalia; order Rodentia; family Ctenomyidae; genus Ctenomys; species Ctenomys sociabilis. The sequence continues at coordinate 14,553 of PVKA01011276.1, forward strand.
CAAATGTGACAATTTTAGTTTGCGAACTTTCAACCATGGCCAACATATACCGCTATGCTTTCATTATTCTCCTAGAAAAATCTCTTTATTACTTTTAAATATAAAGTTATTTAAAAATACTATGGGATTTTTAACCTAGCACAGAACCACATCCCATTCTGTCATTTGCAGAAGAGAAAGCTATTGCCATATTGGTGACCGCCATGATGGAAAAGGACAGAAAGCCTTCTTAATGTAGGGTTTCTTAATAGAAGAAAATTATCCTGTGCTACTTGAAAGGCTTAATCTTTTATACCTTGCTTTCTCCCTCTCATTTTCTCTTCCTATTACTTTGGAAAGTTGATTATTCTTTCTTTCAACTCCTTTTGAAACATACTAAGCCTCTCTCACTCTGAGCTACAGAATTTCAGTAATACCATAATTAAATAAATAAATAAATACATATCATATATCTCATTATATCGTACAAAACTTTGAAATATTTTATCTTATAATATTAAGATGCAACCAAGAAATGTCTTCAACCTCCTATCAAATACACATGGCAAACCTATCTATAAGTTAGATGCTGCTTATATATGCCACATATTCCCCAAATACAGTATTAACTTACAGCACAATAAATATTTATATTACCTACTCTGAACAGAAAAAGTTTTAATTTATACCATACATATTTTAGGATAGAAAGAAAATAACTGTAATAATTTGACTTAGACTACCATCATAAATAATCACAATTCATAATATTTAGACACATCAAACAGAATTTCTGTAAAATATTTCAGAGCTTTACAGTATATAGGCATACCATCACACATGTTTATTCCTGTTCTTTCCTTTTTTACGTATTTAGTATAGGGTTACAGGGTCTCACTGCCCAGATTGAACACAGTGATCCTCCTGTTTTCAGCCTCTCAAGAGCTGATATTACGGGCATGCACCTGCATGCTTCCTCATCTGACTCTATGGCTGACTATTATAAACCCAACTTATAATTTTTAATACATTTGAACATCTTGTGTTAACTCTGGTCCCCATAGTGAGACCATGACTGACACCATACAACACTTTATTTCATACGATGATGTCTTTCCCTTAGCAGGGAATTTCTTTCCACAATCTAGTTAATATTACCAAATGATTCCCTGTTTAGTTGCCCAAGAACTTTGCCTCCTTTTAAATTCAGCTCTCCTTAATATTTCTATGACCTTGAATGAACTCCTATGGGAAGCTCACTTTTTCCATGTAAAAATGAGAATATTACTTGCAGACTTTTGTGACGATTAGCTGAGAGAATATATTTATACATATAGTCATACTAAGAAAATCTGACAGCTATCACTCAACAACAGTACCAGGTACTATTCACAACATGCTTTCCTAAGCCCAGAAGTCCAGAATCCCCTTGAGCTATTTTATTCTCCAGGTCTACTTGAAATTCTCACATCACTCACAGACAAACTTTCTAAAGAGTTTTTGCACTACAGTTTAGTTAAATGGATGTAGCTTTACCAGAAAAAAAAAAATGCCAATTGTTGTGCTTATAGTAGGTGAAGTAAATAACTGTTGCAAGAATAGAATTCTTTGAATACTTGAAAGTAGGAGTTAATGCCACTAGAAAGGAAAATTTTTTTTTAATATTAAGGATGCTCAAGTACTTTGACCTTCTAATCCTCATGATTCTTCTGCTACGTCGCAGGGGTTTGGAATAGCTTTAAGGAGAAATCAAGGGCTTTGAATGAGTAGGTGCTTATACTGTCATCTTATATTTGATCCTGGTTATTAATTTGGTGTCCTCTACATATATTCTGCCTAGGCTTTTCTTCTAACAAAAAGAAGATATTTTTTATAAATTGTTTCAGTAGTTCCTAAATATTAGTATGCAACAGAATCACTGGAGCAAAGCTTGTTTAAATATTGATTGCCTCTCTTCATCTTCTTATATATAGTCGGGATCTGAAATATCCCCTAAAAGGCTCATTACATTGAAGGTTTATTTGCCAACTGATGGGATTTCAGGAAGTGCCTGGATGAGGAGGGCTCTAACTTCATTATGTTGATTAATCCACTGATGAGATCTATAGATGAATGAACTTATTAGGAGGCAGGGTCTAATTGGGTGATATGGTCACAGAGAGTACAACTTCTAAGAATATATTTTTACTTAGTTCTCTATGTTTCTGTCTCTATCTCTCTGTTTCTGTCTCTTCTCTCTCTTTCTGTCTCTCTTGCTTTCTATCATCTGTCTGTCTGTCTCTCTCTCTCTAGCACTGTCTCTTTGTTTCTCTTTCCTCCCTTATTTTTCTCTCCCTTCCTTCTCTTGTTTCTCATTCTATCCTCTTAGCTCCCATTAAATTCTACCTGCTAAAAGGAGAGTAATTCCCCCCCATAGTGTCCCTTCACTATGATTTCCCTCACATCAGACCCAAAATAGTAAAGCCAGTGATCCATGGACTAAAGCCACTGGAACTATGAGGCAGAATGTTTCTGTCTTGGTTACTTTTCTGTCATTGATGAGACAAAATACACTACAGTCGAATTAAAGAAAGGATGATATGTTTAGCTCAGTATTTGGAGGTTTGGGTCAATAGTCAGCTGGTCCACGGAAGGGTTGCATGGCACAGGGTCAACAGTCAAAGGCCACAGAAGACAGGAAAATCAGCAAGGGGGTGGGTGTGTAAGACTCTTTTGCTCTCTTATATTGATTGTAACAGACTACCGGTCCACTCTCCAGGGTGGGCATAGCACTGCAGTCTCCATGTCTTCCTCTTGCACAGATGGGAATGTTTCACAGCAAGGACCCTGCCTTCCTCATTAGTCACCTAATTAAATTTCTAAATTTTTCAAGTTGACCCACAGTGTAATCACCATTAAATCTTTCCTCTGTTAGGTTATTTTCCTTAGGTGCTTGTTCTTAGATATTAGAACCAACACAGTCGGAAATGTTGGTCGGGTTTTTGCATGTAGTTGGAGAACCTAGATTTCTAACAACATGTAAGTGATGCTTCTGCATGCAGCTAGGTCTGTTCACTCTTCTACTCTCAAGGGTATCTTCTTACTGATAGTCACTGTCTCTCTTACTCCTGTTACCTGTTCCTCTTGTGGTGAATAGAGGTGATTTTTGTCTGTGTTTCAGAGATGTTCCATGCATATCAAACATGAGCTGGAAATGTCCTTATCTCTATAGCATCTCAGATATGGAAATGTGAAATGGAATTTAAAATTACACCTTTCCCTTGCAGGTTCATTTTCTGGCTAGTCAGACTCTTCATTCCTTGATTATGGCTTTGCTTATTAGGCAAGGTTGTTAAATTTATCCCTTTCCTATTAATTTACAAACTGGTGCTTCCTATGTCATTGCTTTGTTATTCACAGGTCTTACTGATTATATTATTTGTCTGATTTGGTTATGCACTCTTGAAAAGTAAAGAACTTTGTATTTCAGATTTTCTAACTCAGCACAGCCTTTAAGAAGTAGATATTTTTCTCAATATGGTTCAATTTGTTTCAAAATTTTTCTGACAGGTTTTCATGATATATTATAAAGATAAAAGTTTTAAGATTTTAAATGGGTTATATGTGGGGTTACTAGATTTTATACAGAAATGCAAGTTGAATTAAAAACTTTGCAAAATGAATAATTTTAATGTATTTCCAATACATGATTATATTTCTAAAGATTATGTGGAATACACTTATGAAAAATTAGTTTCACATGAAATTCCCACATAATTATCATTTTAACTGACAATCCTTTTCAAGAAATTTCAAAGTTTGCATTTCAAACTGTAATTACAGGGTTATCTGAACACATCTTCAAAACAGAAATTTTCTTTATATAATACTCCACCATAATTTAATAATATGATTTTGGGCAAAATATCTAGTCTCTGAAATTCACTTGACACATCAGATGCATGGAGATAAGGCAAAGAGTTCCCAGTTGAACATAATTTCTTCAGCAAGCCTTTCTATTACTGTGAATACTCATTAAGGATCACATGCACACATAGAAACCGTCACGATCTTTGTGATTTGGTGATCCCGAAAAAGTTCATGATGTTATATCTAAAATATATACTTGTAAGATTTTATACTTATGTATAATGACTCTATCATGTTCCATGACATACTTCTGCCTTGTAAAAGATTAACATGTGGTAGGTTTTGGAAAGGATGATGTCTATTCAAAGAAATAGATTGTAGGGCTGGTGAGATAGCTTAGCAGAATAAGAGCCTGCTTTGGCAAGCTCAGAGACCAGAGTTGGATCCCTGGACCGCATGTCTTGACAACCCCATTCCCATGGTGCTCTGAGCCAGCCACCAAGTCAGGGTGTGGTGGTGCACACCTTTAAGCCCAGTGCTAAAGAGGGTGAAAGTATGAGGATCACTATGAGAGATGCAACTGTACCAAATACACAAACAAAGAAATCACTCATTAACAGTTTTAGAACTCCTGGGCCCTCTGTGCAGTAATTTCAAGCAGAGTCAATTGATGAAAAACTGGATGTTTTCTTGCATCAGGCTACCTGTAATCACCTGAGTCCTTATTGTTTTTTCAACTCCTACTACCACAGCTCACAGCTAAGGTTGCAGAATTTGGTTTCTGGGGACAGTCCTGCCTTGACCACATCCATGAGCTAAGCTGGTCTCACTGGCAGAGAGTCAGGAATCTATCATAAAATGTTAAATGAGAATTTTGGTTTCTATGAGTGTTAGATACAAGAGATATTCTGATGCTGAACATGTACTAGTTTACAGATATCTTGGAGCAAGGACGCATGAAATTGGAGCTTAGGAAACAGATACCTTGGAAGAAACTAGAGGTGCCAATATAATTGATACACGGGCAATTGTGACAAACTTCACCATTTATTACTGTTTTCCCAGGGCTGTCACTGTCACAGAAATACACATAACTTTAGGTTAAGTCTAAAAAAGATAATAAAATGTAGAAAGTTTACCACGTCTAGCCTGCTGCAAATGACTTCATGTCTATGTACTGACCTATTTGCTCTCAATGTCTGAATACCACCCACTTCTGCTAAAACTAACTCTTACATATTTGACCCCATTTATCAAGGCAAATGGTCGCACTCCATGATTTTCTTACTTTGAAGAGATCTGTATATATTTAAGTGCTTGAAAGTGTTGTCAGTTCAAATAATTATGGTTTCATAAATAATAATTTAGAATTTTCTACTTTTTGGAATCTCAGCCCAAAGAAAATGTTTGGTCAATTTTTTTAAGATATCGAGTTTCATTTTGTGCTTAATCATCTCTTTATTCCTTGCAAATAAACTGAAGATTATTTTTCTCTCACTTTGTGATTCTCCTTTGTGGTTCTTCACTAAGGCTATAATTATTATTTTCCTTCCAAACTTCTATGGTACAATTCTAGTAAATGTGTTCATTTGTTCATGGTGAAATGATTATCTTTTCCCTAGTGTGTTCTGCTTTCATTCCTCTCATTAAATTTGAAATTTTCTTATATTTTTAATTATGCCAAGTTGAGCAATTGGTGTGTTCTATGCACTCTAATTTAAGAGGCACCCATACCACACACACACACACACACACACACACATATATATATATACACACATACATACATACATATATACAGTAATCATATATATACTGTATGTCATATACGTATTATATATATATGTGTGTGTATGTGTGTGTGTGTGTGTGTGTGTGTGTGTATTTTCTTACTATAAAAGTTTGGCTTGAAATAAATTGTCTTTACTCAGCCCTTATATTTTATTATTCTTATGCTGGATTTCTGGGGTGTTGATTATTGTGTCTTGGCGTGTTTTTAATTAGGTTAATGTTATTTGGAGTTCTGTGTGCTTCAGCTACTAAATGTCAGATTATTTCTTCATATTTAAGAAATTTTCTGCTATTACTTTTGCCCATATTCTTTTTACATCATTTGTATTGACTCCTTGTTTCTCATTAGTGACTATTATTTTCACATTGTTCATCTGAGTTCCTCTAGACCTTTCTGCAGTTGTTTCTTTACTTCAGATGCTATTAATTCAGGCATTTCAGCTGTGTGAGTCCCAATTTCTTCTGTGCTAGTGTCTTCTGCAGTTGTTCTGGATGACCTCAGGGCCTGAGATTGCATTTTGCTCCTTCTCTTTGTCATTTTGTACAGCACTGTCCTCTGTCCTTTGCTGTAGAGCTCTGGTGCAGTTATAACATTAGCACCAACTCAAATTCAGGTGCAGATCTATGAAGTTTGAATTCATCCAATTGTGCCTGGCTTGGGTCTGGATGCTGTGCTCGTCTTCTTCCTGCTGCAGCCCCTGGAAGTGAGCGTGTTGTGCCCCTCTGGCAAGATGTTCTGCTCCTGGCTTAGCTGGATGGCTCTGGCTCCTAGCCTCTCTGTAGGATTTCAGCTGCTGCATTTCACCCATGTCTTATATTCCAGACCTGTGCTGTTACACCAGGCCAGGGCATGGGCTGGTTCTGGAGGGGTTTGGAGGGGTCCTGAGAACACTGCTGAGATCTCACTCACACACCAGGCTTGAGCTGGGTCCAGTAGGAATCAAGGGAACATGGAAGCTCTTCCACACACTCGCTGGGCCAGGGCTTGGGCTGGGTCTGGAAGGGTCCCAAGAGCATGGCAGACTTTCTCACTTGCACTCTAGGCCTTGGCTGTGTCTGGAGGGCAGAAATTAGTTCTTATATTGAACATAACTTCAAGGTGGTATTTTGAAAAGAAATAAAACAAAAAATTATTTAACACTAGTTAGTAAAAAAATACAACATACAAGGTAATGTCAGTATCCTTTTAGAAGTCATTTTGTTTTTAATCCAACACTTGTTTTTAAAGATGGTTTCATTTCAATTCACTGTAATATTATAATTATGAGTCTTAACATCTATAGAATTACATACTTTATCTATTATTCTTTTTATGATCCATCTCAGTGGCAATAATCAGTGGAAAATTGTAAGTACTAAAATCTATCAATAATTTCCACTTGCCAGGCAAGCAGTTTTTCTGCTGAGCTATTTTCCTAGCCCCTCAAGTTTTTGATAAGGACAGAAGTTTTATATCAGTATTTGACAAAACTGAGTATGTAAGTCAATGAATTTTTCTAATATCACTTCTTTCAAAACAACTAAAATATTGTATGCTTTATTGAAAATGATTCATTTATTCATGACAGAATATGAATGCAGTATTATGTTTTAATACTTTGGTTTGTATTAAAATATATCCCAAAATAATGCATACATGTGAGCTCTCATACACGGAGGCGCAAATACTCTCTTTTAAAATTATCAGACTCTTATCTGACATGGTACTTCACACTCCCTCTTTTACTTCTCATCAGTTCTTTTTTGTTTTGTGTTTTGTTTTGTTTTTAGTCTCCCTGGGTTAAAGATTCAAACCTATATCAACCTTGAAAACAAGTTCAGTGCCTTCCATACCCAGAAATCTTGACACAGATATGATACTGACAGCTTTGAGAGGGAGAGTAACAAGCAAAGGAGTTGTCAGAGCAGCAGAAGAAAATAAATCAATTGATTGGGATAAAAGTGTAAATAAATCTGTTACAATCACAGTAGTAACACATCATGCAAGAATTAGTCTAAAGTGCAATCTCAGGTGCCACAAGAGACAGAGAGGAAGAGCTGTTTGTCTTTGACTTTCCCAAAACTTCTAGAGGCCCTACAAAATTTTAAGCAATATTAAGCAGTTGTGCCCTGCTCAAGATTCATTGTTTTACTATAGGGTTGTGCTAAGTATAATGAATTGTCATTAACATGGGAAGTTTTTGAAGAGATAAAAGTATTGCTTGTAAAAAAGAAAGGATTAACAGATCCAAATGACATATGTCAATTTAAAAGCTGTGAAATATTTAAGTTTAATGTGAACAAATACAAATTACAAAAGTAAAATTTATTTATGTTAAGTGAAACATTACATAAATTTTGAAAAATGTGTACAGTGAAATATTTGTAGCAATTTACAGAGTAGTATTCTTTGAAAGATATCTATCACAAACTGCTTTTCACATGGCTTAATCTCAGAACTTCTGGTAATAGTATCTTACAAGAAATGACTTATTTTTATTCCATTCAAATTAATTTTTCAGCGTTCCTGTTGCTGGAACAAAATACCTGGCATATACAATTTGAAGAAAGAGATGGGTAGGTTGCCTTACTGTTCTGGAGGGACAGTGTTCTTCAGGGACATCCCGAAGTAGGCCATGGTATAGCAGAGACAGTTAATTGCTGACTGTCAAGAAGCAAATCTAGGGGAACTGTGACAGCTACAGATATTTGCCTTTCAAACAAGGCATACCTACAGTGATCCACATTCTTCAACTGAGCCCCACCTCCTAAAAGCAATTCATATAGGAATATCAGTGGATTAGTGAACAATACTATATCAGTATCAGTGCATATTCAGTGGTGGATATAGTGCTCACTGCTCCAATTACATCTCCAGGAATCTTTTAGTTCAGCCAGGATAACAATTAAGATCATCTAGAAACCACCCCGTGTCAACTTGTTATCTAACAACATAACTTTATGTGATATTGGCAACTGAAGCCAGTACCTTCACATGGAGCTACATTCCAAGGCTATATTTATCATTTTTCTTTCCTTCTTTTTTTCTTTCTTTATGAAAATTTGCTCTGACATGAACTTGCTATTCTACTCCCCATAGTACGAGGGAGGATGCATGTGTCACTGTGCCTGACTACATAGTAACATTCCTTTACACCGTTTTCCTGCTCCAAATAAGTACAATAACCAGGTCATAATTCCCTGCTTACATGATATAATTATCCTGTATGCAACTTAATATGTTAGAATCCCTTCCACAGAATCTCATCTATTCTAAAATTACTCAGAAGTCTCAAGTCATCACAGCAAATCTAGGCATGGTTTTAGCTGTAGATCCTTGTACATTTAAGAAAGCCAATCAATTAATTTCAGGATACAGTGTCACAGAGTACGCAGTCATATTCCACAAGGAAAGAATAGAGGATGGGAATGATTGAAACTGAAACACAGAAAAAATCAGCAGGGCAGATATTACACCCTAAGTATCCAAAGTGAGTCCTCAGGCAACTGGATGAAAGACATGATTGCTGAGGAACTTGGACTGCCCTAACACATGGCATCTCACTTGAGGTGGCTCTGTATATCAGCTGTAGCCTTCCTTGGCAGATATTTCACATCCCTGGATCACACACTTTTTGAGATTGCCATTGCACTTGAAACTTCATTCCACACTTTCATACATCCACCAATGACGAGCAAATCACAAGGTTTATCAACCATCCTACTACATTTGGGTGGAATCCTTTATACCCCTACAAGTCTTATATTGAAAGCTTGAAAAAAGCAGCATGATGAGGATGAAGCCAAGACTTGATGCTGCTTCAGCCTTAGGTGGGTCCCTGTGAACCACAGCTGCAGTGGTTTTTGGATGTCTTCATGGTGAAGTTCAGTTAATGAAGCCTGAGTAAGGAATTTTCTATATGGCTCTTCTCTACCAGGAGAATGAGAAAAATCTGCTCTGTAATGAAAACTCAGACTTTGTATCAGTAAGCCTGCAATAGATGGAATCTCACAGAGTATTGTGTTGCCCACATGGCATCTTTTTGGTTCTCCTAGTTAATTCTGTGGCTAGATAAGAACTGACCATTACTTGGGGTTGGGGATTTGGCTCAGCAGTAGAATGCTTGCCTAGCAAACTGGAAGCCCTGGGTTCAGTCCTTGGCACCAAAACAAAACAAAACAGAACCTCTGATAAAAAAACAATACCACAAAAAAAAAAAAAAAGAAAAAGAAATGTCCATGATGATTGACTTATGTACTTATGTCTCTCAAATCAATATTAATTTGTCTTCTATACCAGTTTGTGCTAATAATATGATAAACTTTGACTTTTTAAACAATGTGTAGGGGCTGGGAATTTGGATCAGAGGTAGAATGCTTGTCTAGCAAACTGAGAACCCTGGGTTCGGTCCTTGGCACCAAAAACCAAAAATAAAAAATAAATAACCCCCTAAACAATATGTCAACATTGTCTATTGACTGAGTGAAAATTTTTACTTTACTATAGGATTTTTAATAATATATTTAAAACTCCTCAGCCTACAGTAACATTCGGACTTTCTACATAGTATGATGCTGTTCAATGGTGTATCATTCCTAGTCTGTATGTGTATTATTCTTGCCATAGATTACTATATTGCACAGTTGAAAAATATTCAGATATATTTTATCATTAATACACAAAATGTTCAGATAGCTCAGATAAAGATACAATAATCCATTTTATACTGGGGGTGGTGGTGTGCACCTGTAATCACAGAGCCGGGAGGCACAAAAAGGGGAATCTCTACAAGTCTGATCTGTGTAGTGAGATCCTGCATTAAAAAATGCCTTGTGTGTAGCCCATTTATTAATATTAGTTCCTTTGTATGAATTCATGTTTCTCTCTGTTAGAATCCTTCTCACAGTCAGTAGGGCCTTTCCACATGCCCGAATTTCCTGATACTTCTTGCCATTTAGGTCTTCTGTGCCTCAATCCCCTGTGTAACTCTTGCTCTGAAGAATAGTTTGCCTTAATTAGAGAAATGTACTCCTCTGAAAATAGTAGTTTAGCTGAACATTTGTGTCTATTCCTTTCAGAAATCTAAAATTGTCCAGTATCTTCTCTTCTCCACAATTCCTGATGATAATTTGCCATCATTTTACTTTTGCTCCACAAACTCCAGTGTGACCTTTTCCCCCAGCTTTTCTCTTTCAAGTATCTTTTTATTCTCTGTATTCCAGAAGTTTGAATGTGTGCATGCATGTGTGTGTGTGTGTGTGTGTGTGTGTGTGTGTGTGCGCGAGAGAGAGAGAGCACATGCACATGCACATGCGCACTTCTCTATTCAGCTTTCACAGTCTATTTGATGGCAATAAGGTTTGTTGCTTCACTGAGTTGGAGCAGTTTGGGCTGTTTACTGCTTTATGTTCTCATTCCCTTTGTCATCCTATCACAATCATGTTATACCACTTTTTGTGTACTATTTCCAATGTGCTCTCATTAATGAACAGTATCTATTACTTCACCAAAGTCACCAGGTGCTTCCTGAATAGCATATTATCTACTGTAAGTCTCATACTATTGTATTTTTCTCCTTTAACCTAGTTGATACTTGCTGAGGATACAGCTCAGCAGCACAGTGCTTTTGCGGCAAGTATAAGGTCCTTTGTTAGTGTACCTTTTTTCAATATTTTTCTATTTTTTAATTTTACTATTTTTTATTCCGTCTTTACTGTGCTCATTGGTGCCTACTAGGTAACAAATTTTGTAACCATTGGGAGTGTTCTATCATATCATTTTGGAATTTTTATTTTGTTTTTCATTTTCCTGTCTTTTCAATTTTTGTTTCTTTACAGGTTCTTACTATGCAGCTCAGACTTGTAGTGATACTGCTGTTGTCATCCTCCTTAGTGCTGGGATTACAGGTGTATGTCACTGCACTGGGACTCCATGACCAGATCAGCATATCTCAGGATGTGGGACTTAGGTGGCATATGTTACCAGGGATTGAACCGTGGCCCCTGGTCTTGCCTTAGCAGGCGCTTATTCTGCTAAGCTATCTCTCTGTCCCTTGTTTTTTTCAATTGTAGACATTCCATTTGGATTGTATTTTATAGTTATTGAAATTTAAATTACATTTGCATTCTTTGTTTTTAGCATATTAAGAAGGCTTTTAAGTTATTTCAAACTTTACTTTTAGTCTGTAATTCTAATACATAACCAGTTTTCATTAAGAGCCTTTATTTAGGCTCAAAGTCAGATTTCCTGCTCTTATGGCACAGTTTTTATTATACACTGCAGATAGTGATCTTTATGGTGCTAAATGTTATATTTGCTATAGCTCTTGTAAATAAATTTGGTGCTTACTAATGATAGTTAATTGGAAAGAATTTGATCACTTTAAGTCTCATTTCCATGACTTATGAGGCAGACACAATGAGGTTTTAATTGTGGAGCTAATTTCAGTCTACTGATAAGGTATGATCATGCCTGGTAGCCTACCAGCAAATCTCTTCCCTATAAGATTTGATAGGCTGTTCTTCTGTAATTATTTTTATACATCTTTGGTGAATTTCTCTGCATTTCTTTATGTATTAGGTAACATTCAAGGCAATGGAGGGGCTTGCTTTGTCGTTCCCGCAGGCTGTCTCTCTGAATAGTTATAGCGATCTGGTACCTTACTGTGCATATTTCAGTTTCCTAAATGTCCTTGAATTTTGATGTGTATAACATTTCACAAGATTTCAATCACAAGAAACTTAGTGGCTGGAATAAAACATTATAAACAAAATATCACTTTGCATAGCTTATGAGTAAATCTTTTAAAAAGCTTAAAAATATATAAATTATGCATGTACACACATATCTACTACAATTCTCAATACAACTATAGATTTAATGTGAGTATTAAACTGTATACAATATTATGAAAAGTTATGAACTCTTTATTATCATGAAGATTTCAGATCTTGCATAACGTTTTAATAAGTGAAATAAAATATTAAAACATAAGTAGTATAAAATTACAAAATAGAATTCATTCAAATGTGAAAGAATAATTCATATTAAGAATTAAAATTAGTTATTAACAAGACAAAACAAATTATACTCTAAATAGGTAGCCATAAGTTCAAGTTACTCCTTTCTTCCAAATGCACTGTTCTTCTTAACAATGGAATTATAACTCCCTAACACAATTCTATTTGTATTTTTATTAGATTCACAATATCTTTTCCCAAAATCATTTGTCAAGTAGACTTTGCTTCAGTACTTGAATTTTACAATGGTAAGTGTGAAAATCAAATGCTTTGATTACTAATTACTAAAATTATGCTTAATTTTTCATACGTTGGAAGTAGAACATTTTACATTGTAACTAGTAGGTGGACTAGTCCTCATCAAATTTTCACTTCTTCTCTGTACATGGAACCTCCTGTGGGTGCCTATGTTAATCATGGATCCATAGGTCATCTTTTTACAGAGGGCATACAGTGGGAATCCCACCATGCTAGCTGAGACACTGGGGAAGAAGTCAGTGGCAATCCATTCATCTATACTACTGCTACCCCACACACTGGGAATGCCCATCAGATCAATTTTGAAAACGCATAAACTGTAATCCCAGCACTTGGGAGGCTGAGGAAGGAGGATTGTTGTGAGTTCGAGACCAGCCTGAGCTACAAAGTGAGCTTAAGGCCAGCTTGAGCTGCATAGCGAGACCCTGTCTCAAAAAACAAACAAACAAACAAACAAAAAAAAAAAACCAAAAAAACAAAAAAAAAAAAAAAAAAAAAAAAAAAAAAAAAAAAAAAAAAAAAAAAAAAAAAAAAAAAAAAAAAAAAAGAAAAGAAAATGCGTAAAAATAGAAAGGTACACTTTCTTCTACCACTTCAACTACATTTCTTTTCTTGTTATTGTTTTATTCTTGCCTTTATTTAAATTCACCATTTAAAATTGGAATCATAATTTACATGCCATAAAATTAACTATTTTAAAATGAACAATTCAGTGATTTTCATTGTGTTCACAGTGGTGTGTTCTGAAGGCCACTTTCTGAATTCTGAAAGTTTTAGTTAACCTGTTTCCAAAGAATCCATACAAATTAATAGCCACCAGTCCCTATACACTTTTATACAGGACCAGAAAACTGTCTAAAAAGTTACCTACTATGTATAGCTAGTATTAATGAATTCATCCTGTAGGGGAAACTTTATACATACATTATTTCACTTTATGTGTTATTTTCAAGATTCAAGTGTAGAAGGATTTCTTAACTTTTATCGCTAAAAACATTATAGTGTACTCATCCACTATGTTTTGTTTATTCATTCATTGACAGATGAGTATCTAGGTTTTTCAAGTTTTACTCATTCTGTTATTATTATTAAGAAGAAGCCGGGCGTGGTGGCGCATGCTTGTAATCCCAGCACTCGGGAGGCTGAGGCAGGAGGATTGTTGTGAGTTCGAGACCAGCCTGAGCTACAAAGTGAGCTTAAAGCCAGCCTGAACTGCATAGCGAGACCCTGTCTCAAAAAGACAAAAAAAAAAAAATGAGTGCTGTGAGCATACATGCATCTGATTTTTTGATTTCATGGAAAAAAATAAAATATATTTCATATCCAAAGAATAGGAGCATAACAATAGCTAGTATTTTGCATATTGTTTTCTTTAAATAAGTGTAAAAGATATGGGCATAAAAAGTTCTGCAAATGATACATTTTATATAAACATGTTTTCAGTTCCCCTACTTAAATTGCCTGGGAAATACAAAGGTTTTGAATTGTGGAAATGTTGAATTATAAGATTTCCTTTTTATTGTTTTATAAAATTTTAATATTTCTTATTTGAAAGGTAATAAAAAATAAAATGGATACAAAATTTCAAAACACGATGATAGGAAATCAATAATAGTTATTATATTTCATATTGTTATCTTAAATATTTGCTTAGATTACTGGATATAGACTTATAAGACTGACAAAATAAGGTGGCTCTGTGGTGCAGTGGACAGTGCATTGGACTTCTAGAGGCCAAAGGCATTCAAAGACTGACAAAATAATATGAGCACTAGCTTTTCTTTCATTGAACTAGTACAAATTAGTAGACAATTATATATGATATGTCTATTTCCCTTAGATTAGTCTATTTCCTTTTCACAGTATTTATTGTTCCCTTTGTATCATATTAACTGTTTCAGTTTCTTTTCTTTTCTTTCTTTCTTTTTTTTTTTTTTGACAAAACAGGGAATTGAACTCAGACCATTGCACTTGCCAGGGAAGTTTTATTCCACTGTGCCATCTCCCAGGTCCTAACTTTCAGTTTCTCACACTAACAAAAGGATATTTACATATGTGAGACTTATTTATTTTCTTGTTTTTTACTTTTACTTTTTAGATTTATTGCATCAGTTTTACATTTATTTTTCATTACCACATTCAATTACAAATGTATTACAGGATACCGCAATATGCATACACAGCTAGTTGAAACTTTAACATTATATACATTGTACTATTTTCCTATTTTTTAATTGAAGAACAAATAGCAATGAGACAGTTTCAAATCAAATTAACAGGACAGATTCATCTGCTATAATACTGTCTGTAAGTAGAATATCATGTATGTACCTTGTATGATAACAATTATGAAAACAATTTGAAATGTATTAATTATAGAAGTCTCTAATCAACAAATTAAGAGAATGTTGCTGTATACTTTTTTTAAAGCTAAATTATAACAGTTTCAATAATTAATACTTTCTACTGTGTTATCTTCCCAGTGGTTGTCCATAGTGATAGAAGCAGACATAATAACCTGTCCAACCACTATCAGTGCAAAACTTACATCTCATAGAATTATGCAGAAGCACTGCATATTTATCCTAATTGTACTGTTTATACAAACACATCACAGGTCTTCCTTTGTATTCCCCTTTTTTTGTCTAGACCTATCAAAGAAGGGCACTCCATTGTCATTAAACCATTATAGGTGCCTGAATTTAGAGACACAATCAAACACAGTCCAGCAGTCCACAATAACAGTGAGTTATCTGAAGAAGTTGTTGACTATAGTCATTTACAGTTCAACTTATTATTATGGCCTTATTTTATATGCCTTATTTTAATACTTTTCTGCTGGATGGTTAAGACCGAGATAAAGCAAGACCTATATAACAAAAGATGTAGCTTCTGCATCTGCTCACTCAAGTGCCCTCAGGTTTTATCTTGCAATCCTGTACCTCACTCAGTAGACTCTTTGTCTGTGTCAGCCATGTGGATGAGTCATGGCTATTGCTTGACCAGTTTGCTCTCTGAGAGAGCCTGAGAGAAACTTTTCTCTCCATGTGCCTCTCCCCAGGCACACTACAGATCATCGATCACCTTCCCCTGTGGCTCCATAATCTCCTTGATCAGAAAATTTGAGGCACAACTGAGTTTCATGATTACAGTACAGATTCTCCTATATCCTGAGTATTCGCTGACCTTGAAAGGCTAGGGCCAAAATGATGGCTGACCTTGTGGCCCTTCTATCTCTCCAATTTTTGATCTGTGAACTTAGGTTTTTAACCATCCAGAAGAAAATCTGATTAGTTACCTGCAGTATATGCTGTTCAATTTGCCCTAACTATCTGAATAAATTCTTTTCAGTTGTTATACATTTCTATTTGTATTTCTTCATTTGACTTCTTATACTAGGGAGACTATATGATATTTGCACATGTGTATCTGATTTATTTCACTTATGAGTATATGTTTAAGTGGCATCTACTTCAATATAAATGCTTCAAGTTTATCATTCTTTATAGCTGAGTAACAAATACTCCATTATATACTAGTACCATATCTTTTTCAACCATTCCTCATGCAATGGACATCTTGGTTGTTTCCAAGATGTTGCTATCACAAATTGCACTGCTATAAACATAGGTACACATGTATCACTATGATATAATGTTTTCAGTTCCTCTGGGAAAATTCCCAGTAGAGGGATAGCCAACTTGAATGGGATTTCCAGTCGTACACTTTTGAGGAGTCTCTACACCAATTAAGAGAAATAGGGTGGCACAGTGGATTAGGAAAGAAAATCCAACAATATATTGTACACAAGAAACACACTTAACTCAAAAACGCATTCATAAGCTCAAAGTCAAAGGATGGAAAACAGTACTACATGCCCCATCACCTCAGAAAAAAGCAGGAGTAGCAATTCTGTTCTGAGTCTCATTTTTTATAAGTATGGTCTCTAGTTGAATCCACTTACCTATAGAAGTCTCAAATTTATTTACAGTTGAGTAATAAACCATTAGATAAATCTACCATATCTGTTCCATGCATTCTCTATTTGGTGGGGGTTTTGGTTGTTTCCAATATTTAGCCATTACTGGCTGGTCAGATAGCTCAGCTTCTAAAGCACCTGCTTAGGCAGATGCAGTGGGGATTCAGTCCTCTATGTACCATGCCAGCCCTGCCCCCAGGGCACACTGAGAGGGAGATTGAGGCTAGGCATAGTGCAAGCACCAGTAATCCCGGTACTTGGGAGGCTAAAAATAGGAGGTTCACTGTGAGTCCCATCTGTGTAGTGAGACACTGTAGACCCTGTACCAAATAAATTTTTAAAATATTAGCTATTACAAATTGTGATGTATAAATATGGGCAACGTACATCACTATGGAATGATGCTTTTAATTCCTTTGCAAAATATTCAAGAGAGGAAAGTTGAACTGAATGGAACCTCTGATCTTAGTTTTTGGAGGAATTTTCACACTCATTTCAACATTGATAGTACTAAGGTATATTCTCACCAACAGTGGAGAAGTGCTCTTTTTTTTCCAATACTCCTGACCACATTTATTATTGCCTCATTTTTTGATGATAGACATTCTTTCTGGGGTGAAATGGAATTTAAGTGTTGTTTTAATTTGCATTTTTGCATAACCAATAATGTTGGATAGTTTTTCTTTTTTATTGCTTTTGTGACTTTAATCTGAAAGTGTGTATTCATCTTAGAGGCCAATTTTTGGATTGGGTCTTTGGATTTTCGGATTCTGAGTTTTAAAAATTCTTTATTTTTGTATTTATTTTTAAGGAATGAGGGATTGAACTCAGGCCCTTGCACTTGCCAGGAAAGCACATATTCTACTGAGCCATCTCCCCGGCCCCAATAATTCTTTATATGTTCTAGATAGAAGTACTTCTTCTGAGGGACATTTAAGCTAAAATTTTTCCTAATTTTTGGGGTTTTCTTTTCCTTGTTTTGATGTTGTACAAAACCTTTTTAATAAGATGAGCTCCCACTTATTGATTCTTTGAAGTATTATCTGCCCAGCTTTGGGTTTCATTCAGGAGCTCTCTGGGTACCCTCATATCTTCAAGATTCTCATTTAATTTCTCTTCTGGTAGACTTAGTGTTTCTGTATTAATGTTTAGAAATTTGATTCATTTTGAGTTTGTTTTACTGGATGATGATAAATGGGTCAAAATTTACTTTGTTATGGAGAATGCCAGTTTTTCCAACACCATTTATTAAAAAGGGTATCTTTTTTTTTTCCAGTGAACAATTTGGCCCCTTTGTCAAAGACAAGGTGACTGAGTGTATTTGTAGTTGAGTCTGTATCTTCTAATCTGCCCCATTGTTCCTCCAATCTGTTGTTGTGGTTGTATGTCCAGGATCATGCTGACTTTATCACAGTAGATTTGTAGTATAACTTCAAGCCAGAGATTTTGATGCCTTCTTCTTTACCTTTAATGCCCAGGATTGCCTTTGTTATTCTAAGTCTGTTCTGATTCTAGATGAATTTTTGAGATGATTCTGTACATTTGTGAGGTATGCTAATGGTATATATATATATATATATATATATATATATATATATATATATATATATATATATTTACTCCACTAAACCATCTCCCCAGCCCACTAATGGTATTTTGATAGGGATTGAATCCGTGTAACAATTTTGGGAATATTACCATTTTCATGATGTTGTTTTTTCCTGTCCAGGAATGAGGAATATTCTAAACTCTTTAATTTAATTTTTTAGAGTTCTGTAATTATCAATGCACAGATCTTTAACTTCCTTTGTTAAGTAAATTGCTTCCCAAGTATTTCAGTTTCCTCTATGTTACTCTGGAAGAAATGGTCTCTCAGTGACTTATTGTTCGTGTATGGAAATATAATGATATTTGAGTGTAAACTTTGTATCCTCCTACACTACTGAACTTCGTTATTAAAGCAAGAACTTTTCTGCCAGAATATCTGAAGTCCTCTATGCAGAGCATCATGTTTTACTCTAATAATCATTTCATTTCTTCTTTTCTTGTTTTTATTCCTTTTGATCTTCTTGTGTAATTACTTTGGATAATATTTCCAGGAAAATGTTGAACAGAAATTAGGATGGTGGAAATCCTTGTTTTGTTCCTTAATGTAGAGTGAAATTTTTCATTTTTTTTTTTTATCTATTTAGTATCATGGAGACTGTTGGCTTTTATCAGATTGACATAAAGATCATCTATTCTAATTTTCAGTATTGTTTTTATCATGAATGAATGTTGGACTTTATCAGAATATTTTTCTCCATCTGTCACTTTCATCTATGTTGGTATGGCATATTGATTTGTGTGTATTGAAACATTCATGCATTCCTTGGATTAATCCCATTTGGCCACATTGTATAATATTATTCATGATTATGAATATTCTGTTCACTAGTGTTTAATTGAGGATTTTTACATCTACACTGATTAGGGAGACTCACGTGTAAACACTGAGTTTTTGGACAATAGTTTTCTTTCTAGACTTTGAGGTGTTTTGGCATTAAATTGTCTCTAAATTTCTTGTAGAAATGACTTTGCCTTTCTTTGTTGGTAAACTGTTAGCTACACATTCAATATATTGCATCATATTGAGTTTTTCTGCACTTTTTATATTTTTTAATTCAGCTTTGGTAATTCATATGTGTCCAGAAATCTGTCCATCTTTTCTGTGTTTTCCATCCTTTAGAGTAACGATTTTAGAAATAGCTATTGATGATCTTCTCAATTTCCACAAGCATTTGCTGTTATTTTACTTTTTCTTTCCTTCTTGCATGAATTTGAGTATTTCCTTTCATTTTTAAAAATAAAGATTATTTTGGTTTTATCAATTTTATTTTTTCTTTCAAAGAACCAAGGCTTGCATTCCTTGATTTCTTATATTTTTATCTTAGTCTCAATTGCATTAATTTTGCTCTGATATTTATAATTTTCTTTTCTTTCTTTGTGTGTATCATTTTTCTCTTTCTAAAATTCTGAGGTGCAGCATTAGATTGTGTATTTGTGCTCATTATGTTATCATGACATGAGAGTTCCCTGATATAAATTTCCCAATGAGAAGTGCTTTCATTGCATTGCACAAGTTCTGTTTTTTGTATTTACATTTTCATTTGATTTTGGATATTGATAAATTTCTTTTTTTTTTCATGTATGATCCATTGGTTGCTCTGGAGGGTATTGTTCAATTTTCTATGTGTTATGGAGTATTTGCTGTTTCTCTTGTCAACAATTTACAATTTAATTTCACTACCATTAGATAATATTAATGAGATAATTTGAATTTCTTTGCAATTAGTTAGGCATGTCCTGTTGGGCAGTATATGGCTCATTGTAGAGAACATTCTTGTGTAGCTGAGAAGAATGTGTTTCACATGTTGTTGGATTATAAAGGCTTTTTGTTCCTTTTTACACAAGTTAAGGCCAATTATGTTATTCTTTGATAATTTTTGTTTATTTGATCTATTTCATTTTGACAATAGAGTTAATATCCTGCTACAATTGTGTTACTGCTTATTTGCACTTCATCTTAGGCAAAATGCTGAGAATTGATTTTTTCTTCTTCGATCTTTCATGTCTATAAATATTTCTCTTATACAGTTTGGTGCTCATTTATTTGGTGCATATACATTTTGATTTTTATCTCTTCTTCTTAAATTTGTCCTTCAGTATGTGGTGATCTTCTTTTTCTTCTTTTGAAGTTCACATTGTTGGGAAACAGAATAGCTCCCCATTACTGTGTTCTGATTTCCTGGCACATGGAGTATTGTTTTACATCTTTTGATTTTCATTCTATGATTTTTTAATGTATTAGGCACAAGGTCTTACAATGGAGCTCAGACTTGTATCCTCCTGTGTATTAACATCCTCAGCAAGCGTACCCCACCACACCAGGTCTTGGTGACCTGTACAGCACTTCCATGGTCAGGGATGACACAGCATGTGGTTCCTAGGATTAAAACCCCATCCCTGCATTTGTCTAAGCAGGTTCCTAATCCATTGAGCTCTTTAGCCTAGCCAGTCCTTACATATTATTTTTGATTTAGTTGTAGGCTTTTTTTAGGGGGCTGGTCTACAGGATGTTCAGAGTCTCACTACTAGCTTGGACTCATAGTTATTTGCCTTTTTAGAGCCTCCCAAGAGCTGGGATTACAGGCTTGTGCCACCAAGATGAGTCTCAGTGTGCCCCAAGGGCGAGGTTGGCCCAGCAGTCCTGGGGATAAAACTCCCAGCCCCTTTGCTTCCTTGCAGCTATTTTACTGTTGTTAAGGAACAAAAAAAAGCAAATAAGAAAAAAGTAAACAACATAGAATAATAAAAATGATACAGAATTTCAAAACAAGAATAGAAAATTAACAATAGTTATTATATTGCATTTAATCTTCAAATTTATTACTCATATTAACAGATATAAGCATACCAAATTGTGTATGCATTATATTGTTGGATTTTGTTTCCCAGTCCACACCTACAGTCTGTTTTTGTCGACTGTTGAATTGTTATCATTTACATTAATGGTTTTAACTGATATATGTTGGCTTTTCCATGTGATTTCCTACTGTTGGTTCCGCATCTTTTCCCTATGTATGTTGCTTGCCCTTGATTTCCTATGTTGCTGTGCTTGTAATTTTCATTATTTTTATCTCTTTCTAGGATGTATTCCAACAATTTTGCAGGTTTGGTTCAGTAGTCATGAATTTTTTCAGTTGCTCTTTGTCATGGAAGTAGCTTATTTCTCCATTAATCTTGAAAGAAAGTTTTGCAGAGAGCATCAGTTTATGTTGGAAGTTGTTTTATTTCATGACTAGAAACGTATCACTTCAAGCTCTTCTTGACTTGGTGATTTGTGTTGAGAAGTTTGACTTACATGAGGTTTCCTGTATAGGTGATCTTTCTCTTTTTTCTTTTTCTGTAACGGCTTTTACTATTCTGTTTTTGTGTTGAATTTCTAAGATTTTCTTTGTTGTGTGTCTGGGTATAAATTTAAAGTGGGTGAGATGAATAGTAGTGCTATGTGTTTCCATTATCCATCAGATTCCTTTCCCATGTTTGGGAAACCTTTTCTATTCTGAAAACAGTCTTTATATGTCACTTTTTTTTGACAATTTTTTTTTTTTTTGGCAACTATCAGTTTTATACTGTTTTTCTTTGCATCATTTTGAAGCTTTGGGATTATTATTTATTTATTTTTGTTGTTGTTGTTGTTTGTTTGTTTTGTTTTTAAGAGATCTTTCAGGGACAAGGGAGATGGCTCAGTGAAACAAGCACTTCCTGGCAAGGGCAAGGGCTTGAGTTCAATTCCTGGTTCTGAAAAAAGAAATGTTTCATTTGTGATTGCTAGCTGCAATGATGTCTTCAATTTCATTTTAAACTTATTTTTATATTTCTTTTTTCTTTTTCACTTTTCTTTCATTTTCATGAGAAAAATGATAAAATAGCAATGAAACACTTTCAAAACAGGTTAGTACAACAGTTTAATTAATACATTGCATACTGTTGTCTTCATAGTAGTTGGTCAGAGAACAAGATGCAGACATATCTTGTCTAAATAATATCAGTACAAATCTTTCCTTCACTGAACTAATAGAAAGTAGATCCTATTTTGTTTGTGCATATATATATATATGTGTGTGTGTGTGTGTGTATTTATCACAACAAAATGGTCCTTTATTTACATCCCCTTTTTGTTTTGTTTTATCAGAGATGGATGTTCCATTGTTTTTAGAGAAGTACTAAAAATCTATCTTCAGTTATGTTCAAAGAATTTTGCCAGATAGCCATGGAATTTTAAAAATTTGTTTCATGCATTTGAATTTTTTTATATTTTGTTCACTCAAGGTATCCATCATTTTATATCGATAACTTCTTTAGACATGCTAAATAATTCTGTCATTATATTTCTTACTCCTTTTTGTACCTGAGATATTATTTCTTAACTGATTTCCTCTATGGCCTCTGGGACTTGTTTCTTAACTTCAGTTGCTATTATTTAAGAAATTTCAGGGGTGACTTTCAATTTCTTCGATGTTTTCTCTTGGAATTGCTCTAGGTGGGCTGGACAACTAAGATTTCATCTTATTCTTGTCTTGATATTTTTTGCTTCTTAATTCTTTTTTTAAATTTTGTTTTCTTTGATTGTCTTTAGAGTTTTTGTAATACATAACTATATCTTTGTTATCTTAGAAAAATTCTGTTCTTCCATTATATCTTCTCTGTGTGGGTGATTATTAGTTTTTATCTCTCCCAATATCATAACTTCCCAGTTAATTGAGAGTAGGATGTTGGCTTCTGTTTGGCTGTCTCCACTCTGTTGTACGGTATGTTGAGATTATTTTTTCAGAGTTCCCAATCTGATTGAATAAACGAAACAACTGATAGCAACCGATGTGTCATCCCAGCTACAGCAGTACAGTTACCAATATCACTATTGGTGATATAACTAACATCAAGCACAATTACAGACTCAGAACCCCTACTCCAAACACCTGAAATCTAAGCTGTTCTAAAGTTTGAAACAGCTCTGAATCCAAAGCATTCTGGATAAAGATATTCAACCTGAATTATAGAAATATTATGTGTATATGCAAGATTGTTTAGATAGCTATACTACTGGTTTCTGTTGGTCTTTTGAAAGGAGCAGTGAATGGCTAACTTTTTTTCTTTTTTATTCTTTTTTTTTTAATTCTTATAAGGTTTCTGCTGTTGTTTTGATTTTATATAATTTTGCAGGTTTATATTTGGTAACCCAAACAGCTAATCTGAAGATAACATCATGCAACAGTAACCACTGTTGAATTCCTAATATTTTATTTAATGAAATGTTATATTGTTTCTGATGCTGTTTTTGAATTTTGTATTCTTTAAAAAGTAAAAATTAAATTAAATTAAATTTTAAAAAAGAAGAAAAAACAAATTTTAGATACCCATAAACCGTTTTACTTATTAATTTTGTACTTTAGAACATACAAGTAAAGTCTATTGTTATAGCAGAATGAATTGCAAATTAGTTTGTATGATAAGTGTTTTCCCTTATATTTGGTACAGAGTCTCACTGTGCAACTCAGACACACAGTGATCTTCCAGTTTTCAGCTTCCCCAGTGCTTGAATTATAGGCCTCTCTCACCATACCCAGTCTTGTGGCTTGCTCAGTGCATCTAGGCCTGGTAAGGTTTGTGGTCCCTGTGCTGGCTAAGCAAGTGCTTAGTCTGCTAAGTTATCTCTCTCGTCCTAAGCTTTTCCCCTGGTTTGATGGATTTATCCTGGGTTCCCTTTAAGAGTTGGTTTCCGTGTCTCAGTAATTTCCTTCACTTACTGGGTGCTTCTCTTGTCAAGGGGATATAGAGAGATGGGCCAGGAACCCAGTTTCTTCAGGGCAGAGGCTCCCATGATTGCAGAGGGGTGGAGGGCAAGGTCTGTCCCCTCCTCATTCTCTCATTGTCACTCACCAATACTCCCTTGATAATGTGTGTATGTGTGTGTGTGTATGTGTGTGTGTGCATGTGTGTGTGTTGGCAGTATAAATTCTGAATAGCAAATTGTAATCAAACTTTCAGAAATTATAAATACATTTTCATTATTTGGGTTGTACTTTTAAGTTGTTCACTTTTTTAAGAAATAGTTTTTAATATTGACTAAATCTAATTTGTTCACATATTTTTGGTTTCCCTCACTTTATATGTAAGAGTTAAGAAAATATTTTCCATCCTTTCACCTTTAGACTGTGAACTTCTTTTTGGGTCACATGTGTCTCCTCTATCCAATAGGTAGTTGTGTTTTGTTTGTTGATACAAACTGCCAACATGTGGCCCTCGATATGGGAGTGAAAACCACTGACAATTTGAAGTATTATCATATGATGTTTCCTGTGTCCTGTAATTCCATTATTGTTCCATGCTTATCTGATACATATTCTTTTAGTTTAGCTATACTCCATAATCGATGTATGGTATACTTTGGGCACTTTGATACTTATGACCTCCTAGTCTTTTTCCTAAGATTTCATGGAGAACATATTTTATGTAATGGTGGTGTAGTGTTCAAATATATATTTCAGATTTCTTTTTTTTTTCCGGTGGAACCTAGGATTGTTCTTGTGCTTGTCAGGCAAGTACTTATTCTACCAAGCCATCTCCCAGGTCCTGTCTTTCAGATTTATTTGTCAATTGAAGTATTTCCTTCTCCATCAGTTTTGAAGGCTAATTTTTATGACATAGACATCAGTATATAGAATTGATAATGATTTTCATTTAGAACTTTAAAAGTGATTCTCCAACCTCTCCTGGCCTTAAATGTTGGAGGAAAGAAAAATGCTATGATTATTGTAAGAATTGTTAGTGTACATTCATTTTCAGAAACTTTGATCCGGATGTGTTATAGAGATGCTGTTTTTCAGTCATGGCTATTTTAATTTCTATGTTTCTTTAATATTTGGATATTGAAATTTTTTCCTTGTTTGGATGGTTTTTTGCTATTATTTTATTTTTTGAATTTATTTTTTGTTTTATTGAAGTACAACTCTCAATGAGACAGTTTTATGACACCTTAACTGGACAGATTCAATAAATTAATACATTGAGAACTGTTTTCATAATGTTTTGGTATCATATAAGGTGCATACATGATATTATACTTACAGACATTATTACAACAGATATCTCTTATCAGTGAATTAAAAGAGTCTAGCTGTTTACTTATATTATTTTTTATAACTGACTTATATCACAGTTTCAATAATTAATACTTTCTACCTTGTTATTTTCCTAGTGGTTGCCCATAGTACTAGAAACAAATATAATATCCTGTCGAACCACTATTAGTGCAAATCTAGCTTCTCATAGAATTATGCAGAAGTATGGCATACCTATACCAACTGTACTGTCCATACACACACATCATGATTCTTCCTTTCTATACCCCTTCCTTTGTCTAGACCTGACAAAGATGGGCACTCCATTGTCATTCAACCAATTTAGGTGGCTGAACTCAGTGACAAAATCCAACACAATCCAGCATTTCACAACAATAGTGAGTCATCTGAAGAAGTTGTCAGCAATAGGCATTTACAGCTCAAATTAATATTATGGCCCTGCATTGTATACCTTATTTATATACTTTTATGCTGGATGGTTAAGACTGAGATAGAGCAAGACCTATATATCAAAACATGTAGTTTTTGTTTCTGATGAGGTCAGTGAAGTCCCCTCAGGGTAAATCTTGTAATCCTGTACCTTATTCTGTAGATCTTTGTCTGTGTCATCCATGTGGATGAGTCACGGCTAATGCTTGACCAGTTTGCTCTCCGTGAAAACCTGAGAGAAAGTTTTCTCTGCATGTGAGTTCCCAGGAGTCACACTATAGAACATCAACCTCTTTCCTCTGTGGCTCCATAATCTCCTTATTCAGAAAATTTGGATCTCAACTGAGTTTCTTGATGTTACAGTACAGGTTCACCTATATCCTGAGTCATCACTGACCCTGAAAGCCTAAGAACAAAACATTGGCTGGCCTTGTGGCTCTTCTATTTCTCCAATATTGATCTATAAATTTAGATTATTAACCATTCAGAAAAAAGCTGATTATTACCCTGCAGCATATGCTGTTCACTTTGCCCCATCTGACTCAATTATTTGTATTTGTTGTTGTACATATCTATTTGTATATCTTCTTTTCACAATGATATTTATGAAAGATATGATATTTGCACATGTGTGTCTGTTTTATTTCACTTACGAGTACATATTCAATTGGCAACCACTTCAATATAAATTTTTCAAGTTTATCATTCTTTATAGGTGAGTAATACTCCATTATATAGAAATACCACATCTTTTTCAACCATTCCTCATCTGACGGACATCTTGGTTGTTCACAAGATTTTGCTATCATGAATTGTGCTGCCATAAACTTAGGTACACATATATCACCATGATATAGTGTTTTCATTTCCTCTGGGAGAATTCCCAGAATGAGGATATGTGGCCTGAATGGGATTTCCAGTCCTAATCTTTTGAGGAGTCTCCACACTGATCTCCACAATGGTTGTACCAGTCTACTTTCCCACCAGCAGTGGAAAAGTGATCCCTTTTTCCCACAACCTCACCAATATTTGTTGTTGTTTTATTACTTTATGATAGCCATTCTTTCTGGAGTGAGTTAGATTCTCAGTGTTATTTTTATTTGCATTTCACGATTGGCTAATGATGTGGAGCATTTTTTCATATATTTATTCGCTTTTTTAACTTTGTCCTCTGAACACTGTGTATTCATCTCACATGCCCATTTCTTAATTGGGTCTTTATGTTTGAGGGCCCTATTATATTTTAGTTCTTTATGTCTATTCTAGACAGCAGACCTTCGTCTGATTGCTTATCAGTTAGGGCTTTTTTCAAAATTTGTCGGTTGTCTTTTCACTCTGTTGAACATTTCTTTTGACGTGCAGAAACTCCTCAAGAAGAGTTGACTCCAGTTGTTGATTCTTTCAAGTGTTTCCCGTGCAAATATATGTTTCTTCATGAAATCTATACCTACCCCTATGTCTTCAAGAGTTCCTCCTACTTTCTCTTCCTGGAGATTGAGTGTTTCTGTTTTAATGTTTAAATCTTTAATCCATTTTGACTTGAATGTAGTGCATGATGATAGAGCTGGGTCAAGTATTAGTTTTCGACATATAGAAAGCCAGGTTTTCCAGCACCACTTGTTAAAGAGGCTATATTTCTTCCACTAAACTTGTTCGGCCCCTTTGTCAAAGATCAGATGGCTGAGTGTCTTCTTAGATATTTCTGCATCTTCTAACCTATTCCACTGATCCTCAGGTATATTTCATTGCCAATACCATGTTGATTCTTTCACAGTGGCTTTGTAGTATAATTTCAAGTCAGGAATTATGATGCCTCCTGCCTTGTCTTTATTGGCCAAGATTGCCTTTGCTATTCTAGGTCATTTGTGGTTACAAAGAAATTTTAGGCACGGTTTTTCTAGGTTTGGGAGGTATGTTAGTGACAGTTTGATGGGGATTGCATTAAATCTGTACACCAATTTTGGGAGTATGGACTTCTCTCACTGCACTCTCAGAATTGGTGTACAGATTTAATGCAATCCCTATCAAACTGTCACTAACATACCTCCCAAACCTAGAAAAATCGTGCCTAAAATTCCTTTGTAACCACAAACGACCTAGAATAGCAAAGGAGCATGGAATATCTTTCCATTTTCTGAAATCCTCTATAATCTCTTTTCTTAGGGTGTTGCAATTTTCTGTGAGAAGATCTTTGACTTCCATGGTTAAGTGAATTCCAAGGTATTTTTTTTTTCTGTAGTGCTATTGTAAAAGGTATTGTTTCTATTGTTTACCTTTCAGTGTGCTTGTCATCCGTGTAGAGGAATGCTACTAACTTTTGAGTATTGATTTTATATCCTGCTATGCTACTGAATTTGCCTATCAGTTCTAGTAATTTCTTGGTGGAATTTTTGGCCTTCCAAGTAAAGTATCATATCATGTGCAAATAGTAATAATTTAACTTCTTATTTACCTATTATTCTTCTCTTTATTTCTCTCTCTTTTCTAATGTCTGTTGCTAAGAATTCCAAGACTATATTGAATAGGAACGGTGATAGAAGACATCCTTGTCTTGTACCTGATATAAGTTCAGTTTTTCCCCATGTAGGATTATATTAGCTTTTGGGTTGTCATCGATTTCTTTTATCAAGTTAAGGTAGAGTCAATCTATTCCAATTTTCTGTAGGACCTTGAACATGAATGAGTGTTGAACTTTGTCAAAAGCTTTCTCTGCATCAATTGAGATGATCATGCGGTTTTTAGATTTCAGTCTATTAATATAGTGTATTACATTTATAGATTTTTGAATACTGAACCATCCTTGCATCCCTGGGATGAATCCTACCTGGTCATGGTGTATGATCTTCTTGATGATTTGCTGTATTCTATTTGCCAAGATTTTGTTGAGTATTTTTGCATCTATGTTCATGAGGGAGATTGGCCTGTAGTTCTCCTTTTTGGTTGTGTCTTTCCCTGTTTCTGGAGTAAGTATTGTACTTGCCTCCAGAAATGATTTTGGGAGGACTGTTTCCTTTTCAATTACATTGAAGAATTTGAGGAGTGTAGAGATTACATATTCTATAAATTTTTAATAAAATTCAGCTGTGCATCCATCAACACCTGGACTTTTCTTTGTCGGTAGGCTTTTTCCTATTTCACTGGCTGTTATTGGCTTATTGAGAGTTGTTATATCTTCTTGGTTCAGAAATCTGTCCATTTCTTCTATGTCTTCTATTCTGGGAGAGTAAAGATTCTCAAAGTAACTATTGATAATATTGTGAATTTCCACAGACTCTGTGTTGATTTCACCCTTTGCATTCCTTATTGCATGTACTTGAATTTTTTCTTGCCTCTCTTAATGAGATTGGCTAGAGGCTTATCAAATTTATGTAGTCTTTCAAAGAACCAACTTTTTGATTCGTGGATTCTTTGAACTGTTTTCTTCATGTCAACTGAATTAATTTCTGCTCTAATCTTTATGATATCTTCCTATCTTTGTACTCTGGGTTTCATTTACTCTTCTTTTTTTAGTTATCAGAGGTGCAAAATTAGGGTGCTAATTTGATCCCATTCTATTTTCCTAACATGTGAGTTCATAGCTATGATTTTCTCTCTAAGAACTGCTTTCATCACATCCCATAACTTCTGGATAGTTGTGCTTGAATTTTCATTGAAATGTAGATACTGTTGATTTAGTTTAATTTCTTCTGTGACCATTGATTGCTGCGTGGGGTGTACTTTATTTTCCATGAATTTAGCAAGTTGCTCTGGTTTCTTTTGTCATTTAGTTCCAGTTTCATGACACTCTGGTCAGATAATATGCATGGGATAATTTCTATTTTCTTGCATATACATACGCATGACATCTGGACTAGTATGTGGTCTATTTTGGAAAATGACACATATGCAGCTGAAAAACATGTGTATTCAGCTGTGGCTGGGTGGAACACTGAATATGTCCACTAATCCATTTCTTCCAAGCTCTGGTTCAGTTCTGCTACTCCTTTACTAATTTTTTGTCTGGCTGATCTATCTTTTTGTGATAAGGGAGTGTTAATGTCTCCTCTTAAGATTGTGTTCTTGGATATTAGGTTTTTCATTTACATTAAGATTTGTATTACATAGTTGGGTGATCCTGTGATTGGAGCATAGATGTTTATGAGTGTTACCTCTTGCTATTGAATTTTTCCCCTGACCATATATAGTGGCCTTCTTTGTGACACTTGATCATTCTTGGATTGATGTTGAGACGGGCTGAGAACAGAATTGTTACTCCTGCTTTTTTCTGAGGTGCTGAGGCATGTAGTATTGTTTTCCATCCTTTGTCTTTGAGCCTATTAATGTCCTTTTGAGTTAAGTGTGTTTCTTGAGTACAACATACTGTTGGATTTTGTTTCCTAATCCACTGTGCCAGTCTATTTCTCCTAATTGGTCAACTGAGTCCATTTCCAGTGATGGTTACAATTGAAATGTGTTGACTAATGTTTGTCATAATATTTACCTGGTTTTCTTTACTCCTTTGTAACCTGTGTTTAATTATCTGTCCTCTTTAATGGGTTCCTTATGTTCTCATTCATTTAATTCTGGTCATTGTGGTCTCTCTCTAGAACATCTTTCAGCATCCTGTGAAGGGATGGCTTTATCATCATGAAATTCCTTAGTTGTTCTTTGTCGTGGAAGTATTTCACTTCTCCATCAAACTTGAAAGAGAGTTTTGCAGGGTATAACTCTGGCCTGGAATGTGTTTTCATGTAGGACTTGAAGAACTCTGCTCCATGCTCTCCTTGCCTTCATTGTTTGTGTAGAGAAGTCAGAAGCAATTTTAATGGGTTTTCCTTTGAATGTGAGCTCCTTCTTCTCTCTAGCAGCTTTCAGTATATTATTCTTGTGTTGGATTTCTGGTATCTTGATTATTATATGTCTCGGTGTGTTTTTACTTGGTTTCAGTTAATTTTTGTTCTGTATGCTTCAGTGACCTGAATTTTGGATTGTTTCCTCATATTTGGGAAGTTTTCTGCGATTACTTTCCCCCAAATTCTTTTTAAGTCATTTGTATTGACTCCTTCATTCTCATTGATACCAGTTATTCTCACATTGTTCATCCTGCTGTCATCTTGCAGGTGATTATGTTTTCCTGCATTCTCGTTTTTAACAGACCCTTTCTCACCTTTTCACTCGCTGCACCAGTGTCTTCAAGATCTGAAACTCTCTTCACTTTCAATCAAAAAGTTTTGTAAACTCCTGATTGATATTTTTAGTTCTATATTTCTTTGACTGTGTTTCATGCATTCTATTTCTTTTCTGTATTGCTCATTCAAGGAATCCGTCATGTTTCTGATCTCAATTTTTTTTTTATCCATGTCTTCTTTAGAGGTAGTTATTAATTATTTTTCTGCAGAGTTTCTTCCAAGTTGGTTTCTTCTGTATATTTCCAGACTTGTTTCTGTATTTCAGATGCTATGATTTCAAAGAATTATTTTTTTCAAAGAATTCTTTTTTGATTTCAGTAATTATTTCTCTTGTGAGTTCCTCACGACCTTTCTGCTGTTGTTTCTTTGCTTCAAATGCTGTTAATTTATTACTTTGAGCTGGAAAATTGCTCTCTGCTCTTGTTCTGGGTGAGCATTGATTTCCCCCCGATGTTTCTGGACTTGATTCTTTATTTCAGATACTATGTATTCAGATATTTCTTTTGTTATTTAAGGAATTAATTCTTGTCTGATTTCCTCTGTACCTTTCTGCTGTTGTTCCATCACTTCCATTTCTGTTAATTCATTTATTTCAGCTGAGCTAGTGTCCTCTACCCTTACTGGTGAACTCAAGGCCTGAGATTGCATTTTTCTCCTTGTCCTTGTCATTTTGTAGAGCACTGACCTCTGACCTTTGGTGTAGAGTTTTGGTGCAGCTATAACCTTAGCATACAATGAGATTCAGGTGCCAGTCTATTGAGTTTTAGATTATCTAGTTATGCCTGTCCTGTATCTAGCTGTTGTGTTCAGTTCCTTTTTGCTGCAGCTCCTGTGGTTCCCCTCTGATGATTCCCTGGTCAGGCAAGCATGAACCGAACCAGAATGCCGAGCAAGGAGTGAATATTCCCACTATCTTGGATGGCTTTGGGGCGAGGAACTGGAAAGTTGCTGGAATTAGCCCTCTTGTCTCAGGCAGGTCGCTCCCTAGGTGGGTGGGCCTGGGCTTTGGTGGTTCTGCTAGGCTCCCAAAACGATAGTTGATGTTCTTATTCACTGGGTAGGCTGTGCTGCGTCAGCCAACCTGTGCTGGGTCTGGGGCCACTTGCCAGAACTGCAGAAGTCTGGGAAATGTCCCTCTGGTGTGCCGTGTCTGGAGCTCTCACTCACAAGCCGAGATGTACTGGGTCTGGAGCCGAGGTGTGACCAAGGATCTTTGGGAAATGTCTCTCTGGCTTGGTGGGCCTGGTGTTCTCCACTCACTGAACTGTGATGCCCAGGGAGTCAGAGAAATTCCCACTTGCTCAGTGGGCTTTAGGGCAGGGGATCCAGGGAGCTACTGGTGAGTGGGCCCTGAGGTTTCAGGCCAGTCAGTGGCTTGGAAGTCTTGGTGGTGGGGATCCGGGTAGCACATGTGGGATGAAGCCAAAGGCTTTCTCTCAGACTCACCACACACTCACTGATCTGGGAAGCCTGATGAGTTATGCAAATTCCAGGTAACTTGTGGCAGGATCCAGGAGCCTGCTGGTGTCGGCCGAGGCCCGGCTGTCTCAGGCTGGTCTCTCTGGGTGGGTGGGAGTGGGTGGGATCGAGGAGGCTGGGGAGTCAGCCTAGCTGTCTTAGGCCGGTCTCTCTGGCTTCTGCTATTACTTTAATGAATATATCTTTTATATATTTAAAATTGCCTTCCAATTTTCCTTTGTTAATATAATTCTGATATTATTTTTATTTTTTTGTTGAGTGATCCAGCAGCTTTTGGATTCAATTTCTTTAACATCTTGTCATTTCAAGGTGTCCCTGAGTTCATGAGTTTCATGCATCTTTGCTTAAATTTCTGTTTCTCAGCCTTCATATTCCCAAAGTCTGTTACCCATGACTTCTATTGAATCCTTTACATTTAGTATTTCTTATAGCTTATTTGTCATAATTTCTAATTATTTACCAAAATTGTCATTTATATGTTGTATTATCTAATGTAACTCAGTTTATTTTCTTTTATAAATTCTTTGAATATTTAATTAGCAAAAATTTTTATGTATCCATTTAATAAATTCTTGCTTCAGCTCACCATACATCTTGTATATTTGTTTATATGTTTCTATATCAGAAAATGTAGTCAAACATTTTCACCATGAGATTTTTGAGTTTTTTTGCTTTAAGACTCTTGCTTTTCAGTGCCCATCAGCACTTGAGTAGCTCAGCATGTGGGGAGGTGTATGTTGTTTTCTTTTATTCTCCTATTTCTGTCACTTTGTTCTGCAGTTTGAAGATCAACTCCAGTGGGAATCTTGTCACTGCCATGGAGGTCTTTTTTAGTTAGACTCTGTTCCTGTGATAAAGCTATGCATTTGGTTGTTTCACTGTATGCAAAACTTCTTGATCCACTCAAAATAGTACTTCATGCAAGCTGTTCAAGACCCCTCCTGTCTCTCAGGAGCTAGTACCAATTTCCAACAGATTTTGTAGTGTTCATTCTTCGACATCAGAGAACACAAACTTGGCCTATATGACATCTAGCATTTCCCTTACATCACTTTTATTTTTTCCTTTATTAAATAGACACAAAAATACAAAAAAAATTGAAGATGGTCTATTTTACATCCAATCTTTTTCTTAGTGCATCCTCATCTTATGATTTAGAGAAGAGAATACAATCCAATTCTGATGATACAAAAAAGCCACATGTTGGCACAGAAACGTCAAAATAATAGAAAGAATTATGTGTCCACTGTCAATAACAAAAGAATTACAAATAATAATATAAAAGTCCAAGAATAACTAGTTATTGACTTACAGTAACAACCGGAAGGTACCACTATATCACCATTAACGATAAGAAAGAAATCTGCATTAATATTGACATAAACACAAATCAAATCTTGACATATTATTATCTTCTAAATGCAACAATTATACCAGCACTAATAATGGAAGTAAGCAATGTTAATATGGCTTCAACTAAGTATCTAAAACTGGGTAAAGCTTAACAGTAATCATAAAACATGTAGAGAGTAGAGAAAGAAAAAAAAAAAGAAAGAAATGTGATAAAGAACTAAAGGAGTAGATGGAGAATTGCAAGATAAATTATCCAGTTAAAGAGTAAGAGAGGGCCAGCCAAAGAACTCACCAGATTAAGGCACCTGCAAGCTGGCACAGAGGCCAGGGGTTTGATTTCTGGTTCTCCTGTGCTGATCCACTTGGAAGGGAACTGAGACTGGGCATGGTGGTGTGTGCCTGTAATCCCAACTCTTTGGTGGCTGTAAACAGGTGAAGCACTAAGATCTGATTTAGTAACGAGACCCTAAACACCTGTATATCCTTCCCTAACATACAAAAAATGGGGGATAGAAGGAGGTTATTAGAAAAAGTACAAATGACAGCAAATGAAAAAGAGAAAAAATGTGAAATACATCAGAATAGAACAAAGAGAAAAAGAAAGAAAAATGACAAAGCAACACAAAAAAGGCAAAATAGACCCCAATGGTCACTCCTTGTCTTTAGGTGAATTGGAATCCATCAGATATGAAAGGGAAAATTGTACACTAATTTCTCTTAATACCCACTTTTTCATTGTGTGTGTGTGTGTGTGTGTGTGTGTGTGCGCGCGCACACGCACATATGTGTGTGTGTGCTGCACCCTATCCTATCTTGTCTGCTGGTCCTATTCTCTCAGTGGTGTGCTGTCCTATGGTTGTAAACATTCAACTTGCTCTAGTGCCCCACAGTGATATGTACCTCAAGTCACTGCTATCTCTGCTTCTATTGGCCTGTGTGCTTGTGAGAATCTTTCATCTCCAGGGAACTATCCCTTTGGGCCCCCCATATTGTGGCAATCACCCAACTCTAAGACTACCCCTGATCATGTTGGCAGGTGGTGAAATCAAACAGACCACTGAGCTCTGTGCTCGAAATAGTCTTCAGGGTGGTGGGAAGTTGAAACACTCTGTTGGACTTAATGCCAGCACTTGTAGACAGAGTCCCTCATGAAGCCACATGTGATTGGCATGAATTTTCAAAAAAAAAAAAAAAATGGTGAGACAACTATGTCTCCACTGAAGTGGAGTTGCTCTGTCACTTCCGATGCCTTAAGTAACTCAGCCTTGAACTATTTATTGCTTCCCAAATGGCTCCTGATTAACCACTTTCAAATACAGCAGGCACCACTCTGCATTTCTTTTCCGACTTAAGCTTGTTATGCAGGAGTCAGATCCAAAGTAAAAGCTTGGACTGTGTCTGTAGTTTATAATAACTTCTTTTTCTTGGAGGTAGCATTGCCAGCCAGGTCCCTTGTTTGTCCCAGTGGTCACTGACCATCTTTTGGGCTTGCAAAGCCAGGTCTCTCTTCCCAGGAGTTGACGTTGGAATTCTGGATAATTTTCTTCCATTCTCTATGTTCTTTTTAGTATCTCCATTTTTTTCTATGATTTCCTGTTTTTCCCTGTCACTGTTTCTTGATTCCCAGAACTCTTCTTTATTTGATCACGAAATTGTTTTACAGTTTTTCAGTTCTGTTTCCTGGAGAGGGTGTAATATGTGCCAAAGTTTATTCAGTCATCTTTCAAGTTCCATTTTCTTTTAATTAGTATATATGTAGTGCATTATTTTATATTCTTTTCCCTTTAACCTCTGAGTGCCTTCCATTTAGGATGTATGCAAAATTAATTTTTGCAGATGATATAGTTCAGCGGTAGAACACTTTCCTGCCACGTACAGTGGTTTGAATTCAATTCCTAGCATTCTAATTTTTATTTAAATGTTTAGTTCAATGGCCAAAGATACAGCTCAGTGGCATAGCACCTGCCTGGCAAGCACAAAGACCAGAGTTCAATCCCCAGTACTGAAAACAAAAGTTTAATACACTTCACCAGAGAATTAATGTAGTCCTGAAAGCTTTTGTTTCGAAAGCTTTTTTGGAAACTAATATCTTCATTTTTTTTTTTAAATATGCATTTGGTATTCTACACACCTCAGACTAATAGTTATCTTCCAATCTCAGCCTCCCCAGCACTAGGATTATAGGCATGCACCACCACTCCCCGTCTTGGTGGCTAGCTTTGTGTGCCTAAGGGGAGCTGGGATATAGCATGTGGTGCCTGGATGGAACCTGGGACTTTAGTTTGCCTAGCCAGGCACTTAGACTGCTGAGCTGTCTCTGTGGCCCCTAACTTTATGAGTCTATTCAGATTTAGTTTCTCTTTCTCTCCCCGTGCCTGCCCCCAATTAATACGTAATTATTCACAGCAATCCCTTATTCACCTTCAAAACACATTTAAAATATGACGCTTTGGGGCAATATTTAGATTTAAACCATAGCATAATATTACATGAGTTTATGACTTTATTATATGGTTTTGGAGAATAACTATGATATAAGTACTGGAATTTGATTGTCATTGTGGATTTGTGATATTTAATCTTCATTATCAAAAGATTAACTTGAGAGTAACATAGGACATTAGTCAAAACCACTTGTGGCTGTATTTTCTAGGGCCATGGTTATGTGACCTTGGAGACTATATCTGATTCCTGGCTTCTGTCTTTCTGGTTCTCATTCTCTTCTCTTCTTTCCTGGTGTCGTGACTTCAGCAGCTTTCCTCCATAATGCCTTTTGCCATGATATTTGTGCCTTGGTACCAGCCAACTATGGATCAAAGCCAGAAACTCTATACTTGTGATCCAAGGTATATCAGTTTTGTATATCAGGCATTTTGCCCCAACAATGGAAAAACAGACTGATACAGCTATTATAATAATGATGAGAGGGCATTGATCTCAGTTGTGATTCCACTGCTGCATTTTGGTGATATGAACTTTTGTTGAGTGTATGTCTTCAATCCAGCCTTTTAGTGTTTTCCAGTTAGTGTTTTCATTCTAATGCTACCAAATATTGGTACTTTGTAGAGAATATTTTAGGTAAATTTTTTATAATTGTAAACAAAACAAAGAGTCATGAGATAGTTGGAAGGAATTCTACCAGTGGTTTTATTTTAGGTATACATTTCTTTTGATATAGATTTGCATAATGACTGTTGTGTTTGTAAGAAGCAGTTAATAATGACAGTTATAAGATCTTGATATCAAAACTTTCAAAATATTTGCTATGTTTCCTTAACATAAAAATTTAGAAAGTCTATATGCATTGCATAAAACTTCTTCACAATATGTGCCTTGATAAATGTTAAAATAATACAGTTCAAAATATTATATAAAGACAAATTCTTCCATTTTGTTTGGAGACAAATCCTTATAATAGTTCTCTGTGAGCTAAGAAAGAAAGTCAATGGTGTAATATAATTAAGAAATTCCAATCAGCCATTTGCAGTGAAAAAAAAAACCCTCTAAACCCAGTATTCCAGAAGTCTGAGTCAGGAGAATGAAAAGTACAAGCTCGACCTGGGCAATTTAGGCATACACTGGACCCTACCTCAAGAAAAGTTATAGAGGGCTGGGGTGTCACTTAGGTGAAGATCCTGAGTTCAGCTCAAGTACTAGAAGTTACATTCTAGATATAGCTGTGCAATTCTTGATTAAGTGAATTCTCAACTGCTTTCCTCATCTTTCAAATGGGGATGACATCAAGTTATTTTTTTTCAGGTGAGCATTGTATATGGACAGTGACATGAGACTGGTCAGAATACTGGGAGTGTGAGAAGCCTAATGGGTTTGACATGCAGGAAAATTATTCAGTAACATTCATCCATCATTTAGTTCATGATTAATAAATAATACATTTCACTTTCTTTTTAGAGGAACCAGGGATTGAACTCAGGCCTTTGCACTTGCCAGGGAAGCACTTATTCCACTGAGCCACTTCTCCAGCCCCAATACATTGTACTTTTATACCAAGTAATGCCTTTGACTCTCCTGTTACTAGAGACTCTTACAGAGCTTGTTTGTTTTACAGGTGAATGATGCATTGGATGAGAACATGCTTGCAGATCATCTTGAGCTCCCTTTCATTCCTTTACAATTTTGCAAAATACAAATCAGTGAAGCTTTTATTACTAAAGCTCATATATATTTAATAGAGTTGTAAGTTATTACCCCTCAGAGCTAGGTGTGGTGGTCCATGGCTCTAATCTCAGCTGAGGCAGAAGGATCACTGTGAGTTCAGTGCTTGCCTGAATAGCATAGTGAGATCTGGTCTCAAGCAAATAAAAGAAAACATTATTAGCTCTCAAATCACTTCAGAGAACTAAATGAACTATTTGTGAAATTTAAGATGAATGGAAATATCCACAGATATTATAAATATATAACTTTTATGAAGGTAAAAATATAATTGGAATAAAGTTATTAGCATTTCAAGAATATTGGATGAAGACAGTGTTTTATGAAGGTAAAAAAATATAATTGGATTAAAGATAGCAGCATTTTGAGAGTATTGGATGAAGACTGTGTTTTTATCAGAAGCAAAATTTGCATGGGCTTCAGTAATAATTGACAGGGTAACTGGGAAGATAGCTTGGTGGTCTGAGCACCTGCCTGGAAAGCTCAAGGATCTAGATTTGACTTCCCAGTACCACATGCTGTGCCAGCACCAGGAACCACAGGCATGCAATGCTGGCCAATGAAACTGGGCATGGTGGTGCACACCTGTAATCCCAGTGGAGGGGAGGCTGAGAGACAGGTGGATCACTATGAACCCAAGCTGTGTACTGAGACCTTGTACCAAATTTATATATATATATATATAGATAGATATGTATGTATGTATCTATTTATCTAGATAGATAGATAGATAGATAGATAGATAGATAGATAGATAGATAGATACATACATACATACATACATACATACATACATAGATACATACATACATAGATACATAGATACATAGATATCACTGTAATAACTCACAGGATTTCCAACTGCTTCAAGTTGTAGAAATCTTTGATTTTAACATGGCATAAATGTAGAAATTTATCTGGAGAATGAGTTTAGAGTGTATGAGCTCTGTAGTCCATAGAGAGCTGTAGTGGCTGTGATATTGGAGCTTATTTAGGAATGCAGGGGGGACAGTGAGGCTTGGAGTAGGATGTTGAGAGAATAAGTGAGTGTTTCCAATGAAGCTTCCACAAGATAAGAGACATTAGAAACACCTTGAAATCGCAATGCCTACTCTAGTGTAGTTTTAATCACCACCTTGACACTATAATTCCAGGGCACAGATGTTCATGGGCTTCTTAAACCTTCCTGACTAGCAAGACCTTTAGCTACACATGGTGGTGCATGCCTGTAATCCCAGCACTCGGGAGGCTAAGACAGGAGGATTGTTGTGAGTTTGAGACCAGCCTGAGCTACAAAGTGAGCTTAAGGCCAGCCTGAACTGCATAGTGAGACCCTGTCTCAAAAAGACCAAAAAAAAAAAAAAAAAAAAATTATAAATCCGAAGAGTCCCTAACAATGGTTTATGTCCAGCAAATTATGTAGCTATATAGGGAATTAATTATCCGACAGGGGTTCTTAAGGCACAGAAGCATTCCAGGATCACCCAGAATGTAGAGAAGCACAGTTTGCAAAAGCACATTATCAGTTTATATTTTATATATTATATATATTTTGTGTGCACTTTTGTTTGTAGTGTTAATACCTTATCATTTTAGAATAATGCTAACTATGAAATATGACTTTTTATTTAAAAAAAAGATGTTTTAAAAACTAGCTTTTTGAGATAAAATGAATATACAATAAACGGCAGGTTTGTAAAGTGTCCTTTTCCTTTTCAAAGTTTTGATATAACGAATACAGCTTTCACATCTAAAATATTCTTATTTGTATTCTCTTCTGCAATTTTATTTCTTCTATCTTAAATATGGTGTACTCTTTGTCAGTAAATATTAGATTGTATATTCCAAATTTTAGGTAGACAAATCATGTAAGTTTTTCTCTGTATTTTTAGGGAAAGGTATACAGGGTGCTCATGGTCTCACTACTAGATCGGTCTCATAGTGATTCTCCTGTTTACAGCCTTCCAAGAGCTGGGATTACAGGCACGTGCCACCATGCCCAGTCTCAAATACCATCTCAGAGCACCCCAGGGTATCAAACCCTGGGTTCCTGTGCCTGATTTCAGGCAGTTTAATACACTGAGATATTTGGCCATCCCTTAAATATAAGATGAATTTAGTTTTCTCTGACTGTTTTCACTCAGCATAATTATTCCAAAATATTTCAATTTTAATTTTCTTATACATAATAATTGTGTTTAAGGAGTACATGACATAATAATTAACACATGACATCATCTGTAATGATTTGGTGCAGGAAATCACAATTTCTATCTTTTTGTCATTCTTATTATAACTTCATAAAATATTTCCTAGGATACAGTAAAATAGTTTCCATACTGTGCTGCATGAAACATCATTTTATCTAATTGTACTTTGGTATCAACTTTCTTTTCTTTGCATTTCACCTCTATTTTTTAACCTCTCATACTCATTATTCTACTGTTTCAGCATCAGACTACTTGTTTTAGATTCCGTATGTGATAAAGAAGATGCGGCATTTTTCTTCTTTCTATTCGTAATGTTAACTAGTATTCCATTGTATGCTGGGTAGCAATTTGTTTAGTCATTTATGTTATCATAGAAATTTGGAATTTCAGTGTATTTGAATATTACAAATAAAGCTTCTCTGCAGCTATTTTAGTAAAAGGCATATGCTTTCTCTTATCATAAGTTACTGTGAAGGATTAGAAAGTTCAAATTGTATCTAAGTATATATTTAATTTTTAAAAGTACAGACAAACTATTTACTAAAATTGTTTTAATATTTTGAGTTCCTCTTATTACTGTAATAAATTCTAGGTCCACATCAGCATTTAAAATTGTCAGTTTTCCTGATAGCTGTATGGTGGTACTTCCTTAAGATTTTCAGTTATCCTGATGACTTACACTATAGAAAACATTTTCATATGCTTGCTTAAAATCCACATCTTTACTTTGGTGACACATTTTATCAAATCCTTTTTTTCTCTCTCTTCTCCTTGGAATTGAACTCATGGCCTTCATACTCAGCCTCATTCCCAGATTTTCAACATATTTGGAGGAAGAAGCTTCCTAAGTCACTTTCTTAGACTGAGCTTGCAGGCGCTTCTTGTCTGTGCCCCACCTCCCCATTCTGGGCCACCATACCTAGCAATGTTTGATTATTCTTATTGTGTTGTTAGCTCACTTCACACTATTGAAGTGCATGAGGTGCATACCTGCGTAGGGGTTTTCATCGTATGTGTGATTTTCAATTTTTTTTCAATCTGTACCATGTCTTTGAAAAGTAAATATTTTAAATTTCATTGAAGTCCAGTTTATGAATTTATTATTTTAGTATTTTTCTTTTGTCTTTCATATCTACAATGTTTCTGGTTTTTCTAGAAATACGTTGTCTTCAGTTTATATGTAGACTTGTGATGTATTTTGTGTTCTTTTATGCAATACAAAGTATGACAAGCATTGAAGTTCTGCCTTGACTATGGATATCCAATCATCACAGCTCCATTTGTTGGCAATAATTTAATTTTGATGTTTAAGTAACATTAAATGACATCGATTTGGTTTATATTTAACAAAATGAAGATGGGTTAGAAAGTGTTGACATATATTTATCTCATGAAATAAATTTTCGTGACATTATTTCCTAACACAGTTGTTTAAAAATATCTATTACATTATTTGATGTACTTATTTTAAATAATGATTCTTTCTCAGACTTTGGTTCATATTACCTATTTATTCAAAAGTAGACATTTCTGAAATGTTTTAGGTCTAACAGACCATTCATTTAACACATTCTTACACTTTAAGTTGGTCAACCTTCATGACAAGTATATAATGACCTTGTTTGTTTGTGGCTTCCTCCCATTAATTCATTTAGTTAACAAAAAAAAAAAAAAGAAAGAAATAAAAAACAAACAAACAAACAAGATAGTATTGTATGTCCAGCATCACTCTGTGAGAGAAATGGTTTCAAAGAGAGTCTATCTTTCAACCCCTATAAACAAGAAATGATACTAACCATGCAGAGAAGATAGGAGGCTTATACAAGATAAGATAGCCAGGTTTTAGTGTAGATAGTTGGATAAATATAGTGTTCTGCCTCCCTCTCTCCGTAAGTACTGAAATGAGGAATGACAGATAAAAAGCTGTAGTTATTCAATTAATAACAGCAGGAAATCTTTGAATACTTTCATAGATGTCAAAGATGTAGTTATTGGAAGAAACAGTACAAAAATGATGGCAAATCATGGTAAATAAAATGTGTACGGTAAGCGTGTTTTATTTACTATGAAAATTTCAGCAAATCCAAGCAGTCAAACGTGCATACACATTTATCTTTGCTGTTCTCAATCAGCCTGTGAGATTCACCGCAAATTGATATGTAAATCTGAATTAAAGATTATGGTGTCTCTTCTTGCAAGACAAAATGATTAATTTTTTTTGTTTGTTTTATTACTTATACCCTGAAGAATAGCAATGAGAAATGGGACTCAGACACTCACTCAGCCCCTTTTAAATGTAAGACTCATTGGAAGAATTAAAAACTAATCGATTCTTTCATAGTTGCCTTCAGAGAGCTTTCACATAT
This sequence comes from Ctenomys sociabilis, assembly GCA_004027165.1. Taxonomy (NCBI): domain Eukaryota; kingdom Metazoa; phylum Chordata; class Mammalia; order Rodentia; family Ctenomyidae; genus Ctenomys; species Ctenomys sociabilis. The sequence goes on from PVKA01011276.1 coordinate 57,273, forward strand.
TATTCAACTAGGTTTGAAACAATTTATATATGACAATGATAAGAAATAATAGACCTACGTTTGTAGAAACATCAGCAATGCGAACTTTATGTACCATTCATGCTATTTCTAACTTTGCTAGCTTTATTTTTTTAATTTTTATTTTTAAAGAGAGTACAAATTAGTATTAAAACAGAAGAGCTACAAATGATACAAAATTTTCATAATTAAAAATATGAATATGTATTATTATTGATAATGGAAATTCTCTTCATAGATAAAGTGTTCTGATGGTTATTAGGTTAAATAATAATTATAATATCAGCAATATGGGGCCAGGGAGATAGCTCAGTAGAATAAGTGCTATCCTGGCAAGTGCAGGGTCCTGAGTTCAATTCTCAGTACTGGGATATATATATATATATATATCAGTAACAGTGCCTTTAAATGTATTTGTTTTAACCTCATTAGATATCTACAATAACTTACTATTTATACATTTACTATTGGAAGAGCAAAGCTCAGTAAGTTTTATTAATTCATGCAAGATGACAAATAACAGAATCAGTAATCAAACCCACCATGTATGGTATTTAACTATCAATGCTCATAGTTAAGAATTAATGACTCTATCAATTTTGGGGAAAGTTAAAGCATAGAAAAACTGGATGAACATGTTTATGTTAATCATGTTTTCGATGTCATTTTACATTAGGTATGTTTTTGGAGCATCTGTAATTCACAGTAATTCTACAATATGCGTTGTTGGTGTAGAAAGAATACTAAATTAAGTTATTTATTCAGAGTAGGAACATGTGATTATGACCCTTTTTAACTTTGGCACTTTAAGATATTAATAGAAATAACTGATGAATTTTTGTCCCACCAGTTCCCAAAATTACTTATCCCTCCACTAGTGTTTTCTTTTCTCCCAAATATATATGGCATTTGGTAGCATTTGCTAGAGAAGTAATACAATGGTTAGAAATCCACCGCAAGTTTGTGCAGCTAATTATTTGGTAGATTCTAAAAGAAAAACCAGACATGTTACACCTTACTGTCAGTAGAAGATGTTAGGTGCCTCTCAGATCTATTATTCACATGCTCTTCCTTAGGCTGCTCTGCAGAATTGTTGGACAAAGCTCTACAGAATTCTTCATTCTTTATCCTTCAAGCATCATTCTTGATAATGTCTTTGATCTTCCAAGTTATGAAATCCTCTCCTTGCATTCTAACATCGCACAGCGGTACACATGTGGATTCTGTGACTTTGGGTCATTGAGATGCAATTAAAGCTTTGTGAATCACATTATTTAAAATTCGGGTGTGGTGCTGCCAACACTAACACATGGTACCTTCGTATTTGCAACTCAAGTAACCCATTCACCCCCATCTGGACAACATTCTCTAATGCCCTCTCTGGCAAGTAATCTTGTACGGTTTATTTGTGCAAAATAGAAAAATTCAGCTTTTGTACTATAAAACTCCTATCCATGTAGTAATGTGCTTCTTGTGAAGAGTAAATAGATGAAAGTGTTCCTAACCTTTTCCATTTCATGCTCATCTTTCTTTGTCTCTGTACACATCTCTGTATCTATACACATATACATAATAATTATGTATTATCTAATTAACTCTATCTTCAAGCTATTGGTTAACAGATATTTTTTCATATTATTTCTTTTTCTTTTTCTCTGTGAGTCATTGTCTACACCCACTTTTGTGACTTAGACAAATAACTTGAACTTTTATTCTCATTAGAAGATACATCAGGCTAAATGACCCTGACTACATCTTTGAAATTCAAGTCTTTCTTTAATTCATAGCGAAATCTTTTCTATTTCCGCGTAGTCTTGCCTTATTTTGTTCATTATGTTAAAAGCATGGTGAATAATAATCAGTGAATATCTGAAAATTCTGCACCTATTTGAATAACACTATTATACAATGCAGAAGAAAAATCCACATTGTATTCTCCTTTGTGCCAAAGCTTGGATAAAAATAAACTATTTGTTCCTTTCTTTTCTTGTCTAACATTCAGCAGCTTTTCAGATTTAGTTTTCATTTATCAGAACAGATTGAAATTACTTATTGGAATTTCTTACTACTCTTTCCTAAGCCCAATAAGCAGGTGTAATTGTGTTTGTTAGATCAATTCATCCATCGTACTGTGCCTTAAAAATTTGCTAGCAATACCAAATAACAGCAAATAGCCTGGCTGTTTAATTATATCAAGTAAAGCTATGGTTTTTCATAGAAGTAATCAATTCAGAATGAGATAATAAATCTTACAAGTTGGACAATCTATCCAATTAGTTGGATTTTCTTTCCTCCAGCTAGCATTTGAAATTAATGGACTTAAATTCACTATCGATGCAATCTACTGATAGAATCTTATGGACATAATGCACATTAACATCAACATTATTAAAATTCTATCAAACCCTGAAATACTAGAGAGGGCCTGTCTGAGCAATTATTTAACATTAATTCTAATAACGTGTTTTATTTTCATATCAGTAGGGGCATTTTCATTATTTTAATTTCACCTCAACAAACAGGAACCTTGAAATATGTGAAATGACCATCTTCTATCAGTGCAATATTAATGTATCTTCATTATTCAGATGTAAAAGCAAGAGATTTTCTTTATCTTGATTTTGTTGTTTCAGTTAAAACAAAAAAGCAGTGGGCAAAATGCAAAACCTTTTCTTTCAACTCAGCAAATTTATACTAAAGACTGATTCAGGGCTAGTACTGGAGGTTTCTGATAGCCCTTATATGGTAAGAACATATCCAGGCTCACTGATCTTTTCAATTGAGCTAAATCAGACGAATTACTTGTATTTGAATATATTTTTGTCTGTTATTTCTTTTTTTTTTTTTTTTTGTCTTTTTTGAGACAGGGTCTCACTATGCAGTTCAGGCTGGCCTTAAGCTCACTTTGTAGCTCAGGCTGGTCTCGAACTCACAACAATCCTCCTGCCTCAGCCTTCCGAGTGCTGGGATTACAGACATGCGCCACCACGCCCGGCTCTGTTATTTCTGATCTATAGGCAAAGATTAGTCCATTTGTTTCACAGGCGTGCTCCAACCTAGTTCCTTTCTATAGTAGGTTTCTCAAAATTGTGTTGGTTGATGGAATTATGAACAAACATATTCTAATGTGAAGATAGAAGTGATGAGGGGGAATCTTGGAAAGAGTGAAGGGGACATGAAAAATAAGTCCAACTTCTATGATAGTTCTCCTGATTGAGGGAAGGAACACAAAGACAGAATATAAGCAATGTATTTAGCATGGTTCTTCAAAGTGCTGTGTCTTGGGTATGAACGTCTGCATACTTTATGTGTTGATGAGAATTGATCAGTGTTTCTCCATTCAAACGACAGACCCAAAGGATGAGTTACTGTTGACTCTCTGATACTAAATAGAGATGAAAGAATCATTATATATGAGCAGATTTTATAAATTTATTTTGCTCAAGCAGAGTTAGCTTTGTGGCTTGAATAAAATTAAAGAAACTGCTGAAATCATGCTATTGATTACCATTGAGGAAATATTGTCCTGGCTATATTTCTTGACATAGGTGTTACTGAGTGACTGTATTTACATTATAATAATTTCCCTGCAACATAATTATATTTTGTTTACTTGTCAAGTGACATGAGTTTTATTTTAAGGTGAATATAGAAAAATAAGAATCTTAAAGGCGAAAAAATTTGAATTCAGTTTTAGACACATTTAAATTGAAATGCTAATTACAGGGATTCACAATACATTTCTCAATATGTACTGCTGGGCATAAGAGAAATATTCTGGCTCACAGACTTAGAGTTTTAGAGTTGCCATGCTATATTTCAGTCACAGCTGACAAAGTGGTGAAGGGTTTATGATTAGGAAGCATAACACAGCTGAGCTTTGGCATACAGTCAGACCTGCTTTGAGTAAAAGGCCTCTCTGTTTAGCACTGTCTTCTGTGCATCCTCTACAGAAAGGTGAGTATACCCTTAGAAAACAGAGTTGGTTGGATAGAATGAAGCCATGTCATTTATTTTTTTTCTTTATTTTTTCTTTTTTTTTCCATTTATTTTTATTTTATTAAAATACAAATGTCAATCAGACAGTTTCAAGACACCTTAACCATACAGAGTCAATGAATTAATACATTGCAAACTGTTTTCATAACGTTTTGGTATTGTACAAGGTGCATACATGAAATTATATTTACAGGTTTTTTTTATAGC
>PVKA01011277.1:0-61510 GCA_004027165.1 Ctenomys sociabilis
TTTTGCAGAACCAGGGATTGAACTCAGGCCCTTGCTCTTGCCAGGGAAGTACTTCTTCCACTGAGCCATCTCCCCGGTCCCTTTATTTTTTTTCTCATTTATTTTTATTTTATTAAAATACAAATGTCAATCAGACAGTTTCAAGACACCTTAACCATACACATTCGATGAATTAATACATTGCAAACTATTTTCATAACGTTTTGGTATTGTACAAGGTGCATACATGATATTATATTTACAGATATTATTTTAGTAGATATCTCTTATCAGTGAATTAGGAGTGTAGTTGCTTACTTATCTTATTTTTTTATACCTGAATTATATCAAAAATTCAATAATTATTTACCTAGTGGATGACCATAGTACTAAAAGCCGACATAATATCCTGTGCAACCACCATCAGTGCAGATCTTGCCTCTCATAGAATTGTATAGAAGCACAGCATGTAGTGCAAGCTGATCTGTAATTCGCGATGATCCTTCTGTCTCAGCCGCCCAAGTACTGGGATTACAGGTGTGCACCACCATGCCTAGCCCTGGACATATTGGTAGAGCCACCCAGAACAATGACATGGAATAGCAATGACTGTAAAGAATCTTAGTTGATTCTGATTTTGTTGAGAATGCTTTTAATGTTTCCGTTGGTGGTGGCACTGGCCTGCGTTTGCATAAACATCCTGGCCTTCTGATGTGGCTGAAAGACTCTCAAAATATTCCTGTATATTTCTACAGTTTGCTAAGAAATTTTATTAGGAATAAATGATGAATTTTTTTTTTTCAAATGCCCTTTTGTCATCAGGGAAGAGGAACATATGATTTTTCTCTTTTAATCTATCAGAGTGACATCATATTAAAAATGTTCAATTAATTAATCCTTCTTACCCTCCTGGAATAAACTGACTTGATAATGGTGACTTAATATTGCTATATGGAAATATTAATGTATTTAATATATAAACTATATATCATATATAATCATATTTTATGTATCTGCCTTTCCCACATGAAGCTAAAAAGTCTTTGAGGTCAGAAGACTTATAGTTTCTTCTAAGTCAAGTATCATGACCAGTACAATGCATGTGCTTAGAAATATTTGTAGAATAAATTAAATGACAGGTATTCATAACTTTGTATTAAAGTCTCTCCCTCATTTCCTAAAGAAAACTGCATCTCTGGTAAGCAGAATCTTGATCTAACATTCCATTTCTCTGTGTGTATGCTGCTTAGGCAAAGTTAACTTATTTAAAACTTCAGTGCTACAAACAGGAAGAAAGCTGTTGTGTAAGGAATCTATTTATAGAGAATCAATTCAACATTTGCAGTCCGAGGGTTGGGGAGATAGCTCAGTAGAATAAATTCCTGCCTGGCAAGTGCAGGGTCCTAAGTTCAATCCCCAGTACCACAAAATAAACATAAAATTAAAATTAAAAAAAAAACTTGCAGTCCATTTCATTCACACAACACACACACACACACACACACACACACACCCTGATCTTATAATAGTATGCCTTTCCAAATAACCAGGGAGACCACTATGCCAATGGCCAGAATTTTTACTATAGAAAAACAAGTCCTTTAATATTTTCATTCCTACTACTTTTCCTACTAATACAGTGTTCAGAATCCTTGATTTTGTGCTTCATGCCTTAGTACTCCACAAGACATTTTGGGTAGGTTTGCTCAATTTCAGTTTACTTCCAAAGCATGCTGATGAAAAGTAGTTTTCATTGCAATTGCATTTACCATTTGCAAAACACATTATTATTCTTTATATTTTTTAATTAATAATGTGCCAATATAAATGATACCAGACAATGGGACCTTCCAGCTCAGAGACAGGAGAAATGAGGGTGGGCCAAATATTCCAGGGACATAGTTATCCTGCTATGTAAAAAAGGGGCTTCAGCAAAATTAAGGCTTTGCTTGAAGAGAACAAGTAATTAGCCAAGAGAATAACGAAGCTGCAACTCAGAAAACAATAAGAGCAATAGGTTTTTATTGATTTTTTAGACTAGGTTAATGGCCAGTAATTTTCACTGGACAGAGGCGTGATTTCAAAAATGTTTGCTTTTGTGATCAGTGGCCACAGTCAACTAGCTTCACAGACTGTTGAATTTTCATGCATCTAGCATTAACATAGCTTGGAAAGCATCTGGGCCTTGAAATTGGGAGACTAATACAGGTAGTCAAATTCACTCAAGAATTGCTGAGTTACTTTTAGTTTTGTTGCCATCATCTTGCATAAGCATCCTGGCCTTCTGATGTGGCTGAAAGACTCTCAGTGTTTGAGCTGCTAAGACCAATAAAACATACCAAACCCACCAGACAACTGGCCAAGTTAACCCTGAATTGTGCTGTGCTCTTTGACACTTGGTAATTAAGCCCAGATATGGAATGAAAATGGAGATCCTTTCAGGCTCTTACACTAAGGAAACAATACAATGTTAACACATGTGGGTCTCATTTGTTTCACTTATGAGTACAGTTGTACCATTTACCTATGAAAGCCTCAAGTTTATCTTTTTTTATAACTGAGTATTAGTCCACTGTATAAAAATGTCACATTTTTGTTATCCATTCCTCAGTTGGTAAACACGTAGATTGCGCCCAAGATTTAGCTATGACAAATTATGCTGCTATAAACATGGGTACACATATATCACTATGGTATGATGTTTTCAGTTCTTCTGGCAAAATACCCAGGAGGGGAATAGCTAGGCTGAATGGAAAATCTAAATCTAATTTTTTTGAGAAATCTTGCACTGATTTCCATAGTGGTTGTACAGTCTACACTCTACACAAAGTATAGAGACTGGTTTCTTTTTCCCAAAAGCCTTTCTAGCATGTGTTATTGGTTGACTTCTTGATGATAGCCACTTATTCTAGGGTAAGATAGAATCTCAGTATTGTTTTAGTTTGCATCTGTGAAATAGAAAAATACTGGGATGAGGGAAAGGAGAAAAGAAAGATGGAAGGAAGGGAAAAATACATCTATACAGGATAGTTTGGATGGTTGTACTGCTGATTTCTACTGGTCTATTGAAAGGAGCAGTTAATTTTTTTTCTTTTGTTAATTTTTTGACTAAATTTGCATGTTTATATGGTAATCTGAGCAACTAATTTGAGTACAACAGTATGCAACTTAGTAGCTGTTGTTGAAAATCTATCATCTTGTTTAGTGAAATTCTGTACCATTTTTAACTTTTTTTGTACCATTTTTATTCTTAAAAAATGAAAAAAGAAAGAATTGAAAAAAACACTCTCAGAGCATTGAATGAGATAATACAGATAAAATGTACCTATAAAAGCCCAACACAGACTCTGGAATGTAACAGGCACTGAATAAATTCTTGGATTGACTCTATTCCTATCTTCATCGGTTGAAAATATCCAGGAAAAAAAAACTAACTGCAATAAGAAACACTTTTCACCATATTTCAGAGAATACACACAAGCATATTAAACACACAACAGTAGCACTAGGGAGTTACACAGAACAGCACTGAATCTGGAGTCAGAAAAATGAAGTCCAAGTCCCAGTTCTTCCACCTAAAACTGTCAGAAGTTGGCTATCTCACTTAACCTGTGTAGATATCCATGTTCTCACTTATAATAGTGCCTTATATTTTGTAGCGCTGTTATAAACATAAAATTGAGTGAGCTAATTCATTGGAAAGAATGACATAAATCTAAATCACAACTGTTATTTTCATACTAGCATGATTTTGCCCTCCAAATACTGAAGAATAAGTTTGGAAAATGACAAATAATTTTACCTGCAATGTAGGAAATTTCAACAAGTAAATGAAAATGCCTGTGAAGAAGATTTATGAGACTAATAAATCATTGCAGATCAAATAAAATGGACAAATTTTTCACTGAACATAGTGAATGGGGGGGGTCACACAGTTTTTCATAGAATTCACTGAGGACAAACTGATAGCTTCACACAGCAAATAAAGGAATAAAGTTTGGCAGCTCACTCAGTTGAGAAGTTCCTTAGCAGTGGAACAAACTTGGAAACATTTTTAAATTGAAAGATAAGTTGGCTATGATACAAAATACAAATCAGTATTGAGGAGGCTGATGCAAATAGTGTTGAAAAAAATGACATATGTCTCCTACTTCATCACAAGAATAACTTTCAGAAAAGCGAATAGAAGCTTTGAACATAAAAGCCTAAATCTCACACCAAGATACCACTCAATAATCAGACATTTTATTTGTTACAACAAATCGCTGAACTACAAAACATAGTTTCCTAGTAACAACAAATAATACTTCGTAAATAAAACAGAATTCAGCTTCAGTAATCAGCAACCATTCAGCTTCTGTTAAGAGGTTAAAATCGCTTGAATGTTTACTTTTTCATTTCCATTATTACAAAAAGAAAATTGGCTTTCTAAATACTGAGTTACTTTGTCAAAGGTTGGAGGAAATGTTCGAGTGGAGGCCCAGTGTCCCTCTGCAGCGGGGACTCTTCCTAGCAGGTGCATGAGCGTCCTCAGCAAGATCTTCCTTACCCAGAGGATGAGGAAAGAGGCTTCCCACATGACATAAATCAGGAAAGAAGAATACCAGCTTTGCAGCAGTTCATTGACTGATATTCCACCTTTTGAAAGAGTGCTTGCTTCTCTTTGAAAACATTTGGTTTGTTCTACTTTTATGTAAAACTCCCTGTTTCTCAATTTTTATGCAAATATTCTAAAATGCACTCTGGAGGTCTAAATATAAGTCTCTCAGTCAAACCACATATTGAAAATATAGAATAATCTTACTGAGCTGGGTAGATAGCCCCGTGTCACAAGAACCTGCTTGGCAAGCAGAAGGTCCTGGAGCCCTTTTCACTGATTTAAAATCAAACATACACCACCCCAAAAAAGCATGTACCGGATAGCATTTTCTGACCATGACGCATGGAGGTCCTATAGCTATTCTGTGACCTTGAGCAAAAATACCCTAAAGATGAGCTAGAATCTGAGAAGCACTGGTTCCACTGAGCCATCCCCCTGGCCCTGATGAGCTAGAATCTAAGGATGGCAGAGACTAAACTCAGGGAGAACCAGACCTTTGGTGTAATTGAAGGGCTAAATTTATCCTGGAGCAGCTCTACCTCTGGACTTCTTATTGTGCAAGAGAATGCGTACTTTTACTGTGTAAACCAAATGAGCTGGTATTTTCCTGTAATTTGCAACCAAAAAACTAACTCGTGCAGAATATGTACTGATCCTAGCAATGCATTTGAAAGGTCTTTTAAATCCCTGCATATTTGATGGAGAAATGTGGAGTGAAGAATAGTTTAATTTGACAGGTTAATAGATTGTTAAATAATGGAGAAAAATCTTATAGATTGTTTCTCCACATTCTCTTTGACCTTTACTTCTTCTTTTGAATATTGTTACTAGTAATGTAAAACAAGCTACTAAACCTGTTAGATAAATAACAAAAACCAAAATATTAAGAGTTGTTATGTTATTATTAACATGAAGTTTTGGCTTCCCTTATATCCACTGGGATCATGAACCTTCTCATTCATAGTATTAAAAAATTAAGCCATGTACTAGCATGAAATCCAAACATTGAGAATTCATTTTTATACCAAAAGAACTTAAATTTAAATTGCCATATAGATTCAAACACTGTGACTATAAAGCACTTGTGTAGTTATTTTTGTCTAAATTCAGATTTGGTCAAGAGGAGGTCCCTGGTCTTTGTTCTCACACTGCAATAATCACTGGCTCTCTAGGCTCTACATGAAAATTAGCTACAGGAATACAGTTTTTAAAGGTGTCAAAAATAATAGGATATTTGTGTTACATCTTCTAGGATTTACAGGAATCATGTGCTTAAAGTGCTTTCTCTCTTTCTCTCTCTTTGTATTTTAGGGAAGGGTCTATAGGGTGTTCAGGGTCTCACTACTAGATTAGACTGGTAGTGATCCACCTGTTTACAGCCCCCCATGAGCTGGGATTACAAGTGTGTAGGCCACCATGCCCAGTCTCAATTGCCATCTCAGAGTGCCCTGGGGGCGGGGCCAGCACAACAGGTCCAGAGATAGAATCTCAGGCCCCTATGCCTGGTTGCAGGCGCTTTAATCCGTTGAGCTATTTGGCTGACCTGATATTCTGCTTAATAACCCTACTGACCCATCTTGGAGTCAGAACATGTAAAATAAAGAAGCTTCTAGACTGGTGGTTTTCAAATTATAGTACACATAAAAATCAACTGGTGAGCTTCTTAAGATGCAGTTTGAGTAGATCTAGGATAGGACCAGGCAACTAACTTTTGTCAAGTTTCTGGGTGGTCTGAAGACACTTTGAGAAGCAGTGCTCTAAGTGGATCGGGTGAGACCTTGAGGACACTGGGCAGAGATAAGCTGCCTCCACTCTCTGCCTGTAGCCCTGGCCCACAACTTCTATAAGCACTTATATAATTTAAATTTTAAATTATACTTTTAAATTAGAATGAAATTAAGTAACATGACATATAGAAAACTTTGAATTCATCCTAATTGATTTTTTAAATATAAGTGCCACAATTTTTCATGCTTTAATGATTTGCTTTCCTTATTCACATGGAACAGCAAACCCCACAAAAGCATTCCTGCTTGCTCACGTCTGGGTACCATAGCCCCTACATAAGAGCTCAGGCTTTGCAATCAGTCCAAACTGGATCTGAATCTTAACCCCTGTTACTTAAAACTTACCATCTAGCTGACCTAAAAGAAGATACTTGAATTTTCTAAGCCTCCATTTATCCATTTCCAAACTAGCCGGAGAAGATTGCAGTCATTTAGTGAGCAAATGCCCTTAAGCCACTGCCTGACACTGAGAAGTCATTCTGTAAATAATTTATCAAAATGATCTGTGCTCTGATTTAGACTTTTTTACATCTTTGCATATTAGAATGTATCTTCAAAACCAGTATAAACATATCTACTTTATCATAATTGGATTTCCAAGCCAAACAGCAACCATTGTGAACACCGTTATTTTCACCATGAAGCAGATACACCTTCTGATATGGAAAGCAGAGGTCAGCAAGTTTTAATACAGGGCACAGTATATTAGACTGGCATGGACAAAACAGGAAGAGAATAGGTGATATTAGAAGTTTCAAGACAGAATCAAATGGATTCCTGAAGTCTGTTCGCATGTGCTCAGAAGCTGGAGTAAGCACCTAACTAAATTGCACAGATCCTGGTGGTGCTCTTGGCAGTGTATTCTCCAAACTTTTGTGATTCAAGCAGCATATGTGAGCAGGCAGGTACCTTTGTCTCCCGGCTCCCTGCATCTGCTTATTTCCTACATTTTGTACCAAAGCAGATGGATTAGTGGATGTGCAGAAAAGCCTTTGAACTATTAATTGGTAACGAATATGTCATCTAATAACTCTGAAATGATAGTAATAAATAATAAAGGACTTCACAAAACAAAGAACCCTAAGGGCCTCTCACAGAATAAATCTATAGTAACATTATAATGGATAAGAATATTGCCATTTTGAGTTGTTTTGTTTTTTTTTTACTTCAGTTAAACTGTATCACATGATAGGCTGCTATTTCCTTAGTCTGATCCATTGTAAATTGTATAAGGCATAGAAAAAACTTTCTTTAACAATAGTTTCATTGTTCTTAGAACTAGAGGAACCCTGGGAGGAAATTACTGGTAAATATTTTTCTCTTTATAGGATGGAGAAAAAATAAAAAGAATCACAAAGAAAAAGATATGTTTGACTTCATAAAAATTGAAATCTTCTAGATATTGAGAGGTAACATAAGCTATATTAAATCTGAGGAATAAAATCATCCATTTAGCATGTAATATATAATATGCAAATAATGCATGCAACTCAAATAATAAAACTCTAGCATCCCAATAGAAATATAGGCCAAAATATAAACAGCTCATTTATCTTATTAGTAAAAGAAGGAATTCAAATTTACCATTTCTCCTCTCAGCACATTAGCAAAGATTTTAAATATGTTACTATTTTATGTTGATAATATATTCTTTCATAAAATTGATCTATTTTTTGGAAAGTACAATTGTTAAATAAATTAGTACTTATAAAAACATTTTCAATCCTTCCATTTTATATATATATATATATATATATATATATATATATATATATGTTTATATATAATGCAGTAATAACATACATATAAATATTCAATCCTTTTAATTACAAGAAGCCTTGGAAATGTTCCCTAGGCAATAACTAGGATTTCAATTAAAAGTTAAGAACAAACATGTTAAGCATAGATTTATTTATACTTTATTTAGCAAAATTTATAGGAAAAAAGATGTACCAAACAGTAGTAGTTAAGCTGTATATTTATAGGAATATTATGCAGTTTAAGCACTTGGAATGTTTTCTAATGTTTTTGAGAAAATGCACACAAAATTAGTGTGAAAAGATTAAGACACAAAACAGAATGCAGTAAGCTGGCCTTGAGATGTTTTGTGTTGGATGTCTCGAATGCCACGTTGAAGGAGATTCTGAAACACTGTCTGGGCACTGCAGGAAAGAAGCCTGCAATCACTAAGTGTCCTCCACAAATACACAAGACATGCACCACAACACAGGAACTCTGTCAACCCAGACAGCATGCACAGTGTGGCTCCAATCACCTACCAATAGATATGTGTATGGAAAATCATGTATGTGATGACAGAAAATTGCTATATTATTTAATCTCAGACTGTGAAATTAAGGTACTTTTTAACATTTATTTAATATTTTTCAAGTTTACTATTATGAAACAGAATGTTGACATATGAAGTATTTTACAATAAAGGAATTGGAGGGGCAAAATCTATGCACAGGAAATATTCTCTGGTTTTGCCTTGAAGCAAGTCCATTAGATGCTCATATGAAATAGGCTTTCTCTATATAGGAAGAAAAGAATATTTGACTCGGTGACAGCAAAAGAACACACTTCACAAAGAGGTTTTGGAAGCCTCCTCTGTTTATTTCACTGAATTCGTGCTATGGTTTACATGTGACATGTCCTCCGAAACCCAACGTGCCCACAGGTGGGGCTTTGGGGAAGTGATAGGACTATGACTGTGTGATGCTCCTAAGTGGATTAGTGCACTTGTTACTGGTTCTGGGGCTCTGGCTGTCTTTCTAGACATGCTTGCTAGGTTCTTTTTGTAGGAAAATAAATGTACTTTGCAGACCAAGTTCACACCAATTAAAAGTAGGAAAATAATTATATCCTGCAGGTCAAGAGCAGACTACCAGGAAAGACACAGCACAGTGGCCAAGAGCTTAATGCCAACTGCCTTTTAATAGCTCCCGATCCTTCAGCTGACATTAGATCTAGCTGTTCTATCAAAATCTGCTTAATGTCTTGTGAAAAGAATTGAAGACAGCTATGTTGGATAGAAAACTAGTGATCAGGGGCTAGGGAGATAGCTCAGTAGAATAAGCACTTGCCTGGCAAGTGCAAAGGCCTAAGTTCAATAATCCCTTGTTCTGCCAGAAAGAAAGAAAGAAAGAAAGAAAGAAAGAAAGAAAGAAAGAAAGAAAGAAAGAAAGAAAGAAAGAAAGAAAGGAAGGAAGGAAGGAAGGAAGGAAGGAAGGAAGGAAGGAAGGAAGGAAGGAAGGAAGGAAGGAAGGAAGAAAGAAAGCTCATGATCAACTTGTAATACCCAGCTAAACTGAATCAGTGTTTGCTGGGTGTGGAAAGACCATCTCAGGACTGTTGCTCACAAATGTAAAGGAGAACTGGAGAAGAAGCGGTTTGTTATGTAGCTGTTGTTTCTCCTGGGGCTGTTGGTTCTCCTGGAGGAGGCTGTCATGCTGGCTTTCCTGATGAACTTGACTTTCCTCATCATCAACTGAGTTCAGGGCCTTGTTGTGTCTGAGAATACGGGAGCTCCAGTCCTTGGCTTGAGCATTGTTTCCTGGCTCTGGAGGGGAAATGGTGCACTGTTGAGTCTTCTGGAGAAGCTTATCATGCTGGCTTTCCTGATATGAACTCAGCTGTTCTCATCAGAGGAGTTGGAACCTTGCTGTCACTGAGAATGTCTGTGATACTTTTCAGGGGAGCTCCAGTTTTTAATTTGAGTGCTGTTTCTTCACTGTAGTGCGGATTCCACAGTTCCTTCATGCCTTTGGCACAGAATTTCTAGCTTCTGTCACTGACCTTGGGGCCGTCTTCATGCAGATCCTTGAAATGGGCTTACCTGAGACATTGTCATGGACCACTGGCCTGCAGTACATGCAATATAAGGAAGAAAAAAAAAGCGTGCTTCCCCAACCTGGCTCTTGCTTTTTCAGTCTTCCACTGTCTTGAACTGTTGCCCCTCTGCCATGCCACCCTGATTATGTACTGAAACCTCTACAAACTGTGAGCTAAATAAACCTTTGCCTCATTAAATTTGGGTGCCAGGTATTTCAGCCCAGAAATGAGAGAAAAGTAATCAACACAGCACATAAAACTTATTTGAAGGGCCGGCCAAACAGCTCAGCAGATTAAAGTGCCTGCAAGCAGGCACAGGCATAGGGGTAGGGGTCTGGAAGGGACTTGATCTCAGGGTCTGTATTGCCAGCCCCACCCCAGGGTGCGCTGAGAACACGTTTGAGATTGTGAGTGGTGGAGTGCACCTGTAATCCCAGCATTTGGGAGGCTATAAATGGGAGAATCACTGAGTCAGATATAGTAGTGAAACTCTGAACACCCTCTAGACCCTTCCTTAAAATACAGAAAAAAAAAACTTATATGAAATAAATCTGTGTTTTTCTCCATTTAATCTCTCTTTATAAGGGCTTTAGATATTGAACAAGTTTAAGAAAACAATACTTTCCTCTGCTACGTCTACACTGAGCACATATTAGTTTTGCGTTAATTTTTCTTTAAATCTTTAAATTCTTCTAATGTTTTTAAAAAAGTACGTCATTTACTCTAGGGAAGCCTGCAGTGTTGGGAAATAAAAATATGCAAAGCAATTTTCAAAATATTTATTCATGCAATCATTTTTTTTTTTTTTTTTTTTTTTGTGGGGAGTGGTTGAACTGTGGCTGAGCCTGAGGCCAGCGAACTCCTTGAGACTCGAGCAAAGCCAGGCCCAGGCACAGGGATGCCAGAAGCAGACTGTGTAGAGGAGTCTACCTCTAGTTCTAATAGCAGGTGTCTGGCCTTGTGGTTCTTTCTCTTTAAATATAGTACAGATAGAAGACCAAATACAGTAATATTTCCATTCCTGAATGTCTCTGCTTACAAACAATTTGATTCACAAATAAAAGTGTATTTTTTGGAAAGAGAATTTGTTTTCAAATTCTCTTGAGAATTTGAGAATGTTTCACTTTCAGTGTTCTCAGGAAATACTAAGCCCTCACACTTTGGATCTTATTACGTACTTTTTCCTGTTTTCTTTTAACTTTGTATAAATAAAGACACTGGGGTCACGGCATTGTCACTGTTTCTCCATCAGAGAGGTCAGATCCCACCCAGTCCCAGCTTTTCTTTATGTGTCTTATTTCTTTTTAATCTCTTATTGCCCCCTCTCAGGACCCTGCTTGCTGTTCAGGTAGTGGCATTTTCCAAAAGGGAAATGTGTTATTAGAGCTAAGAGTAGCCTTTTCAGAATAGGTTAGCTCTAAATCTCTTCAAATTTGGTTATGAATAAGAATGTGATCTTTCTATCTCCTATAAAAATTTAAGTGTTTCTTTTGTTTTGCAGTACCGAGGATTGAACTCAGGACTATTGCGCTTGCCAGACAAGTGCTTATTCTACTGAGCCAGCTCCCTAGCCCAAGATTTAAGTTATTGAAAGACTTCTGTGAATGAACTAAAGAGTCAATTTTTGCCAGTACAAATAGCCCAAAGGCCTGGACCTAATGAGGTTCTCTTTTAGGTGCTAGTCTTAGGGTGAATTTTTAGTTTTTGAGCAATTAATGATGCTTTTCACTTCTTTTACTAATCCTTGATATTTTCAAAGTTCAGGTTTCTTTGCAAAGAGTATGTACCAGGTAAAGAAGCAGGAAGCATGGTTTCATGCCAGAAATTTTTCCAGCATGTGGAGGCCAACTCAGAATTAGAAACCACAAGCTTCAGGGAGTTGGGGACAAGGGACTCAGATGTAGCTCTCCCTTTAATTAGTGCTGTAACATGAAACAAGCCATTTTCTCCATTCACTTTCAAATTTTTCACATTTGTAAAATGAAAATAAACTTACTGCCATCCAGGGCATAATATATGAGCATAAATTGAGGGAAAGACGTGAGATGCATAACCCAGCAGAAGGCTGCCTTTCCTGCCAGGTCTTGTTCGCAGATGACTGCACACACCCTTGAAGGTGTTAACTGACAATTAGTACGTCAAGTGGCATCCAGGCAGTCAGCAATACAATGATACTTTGGTTTAGGAACCTAATTTGTGTTATGATTTGGGGGGAAATGCTGTGGGGAAGATGGCCATGTTCATCACCCACTGCAGAGTTTGCAAATGCAAACAAATTCTCTTTCCAAAACAAACACTTTTATTTGTGAATCAAATTGTTTGTAAGAAAGACATTTAGGAATGGAAGTATCACTGTATTTGTTCTTCTAAAAGTAAACTGAGGGGGATTGCCCAAAATTTCAGGATGAGCAAGGTGTGCATTGCTGAGCCCAGAGAACTTTGGGGAAAGAAGTCAATTATGGTTTCTCATGGTCTCATTCAATTATCTTGAAACTAAAATCCATAAAACAATTATTCATTGTCTTCTGTTAATTCACATTCAACAAAAGTGATTTCCTTCCCCTCCCCAAGCAGATGCTTGCCTTCTTGCTGCTGCCACCACATGCTCTCACGGGCCTAAGGAACACTGCAGTCATTGCTATGATTAACCACACGAAGCCAAGCTGGGTGTACTCTTTGCCATAGAGTCTTTAAAACAAGTGTCTCTTTGGCAAAAACACAAATATACCATGGGAAAGATTGACAGACCTGACCTACTAAATCTACAGATTGTTTTCCCCATGACAAAAAATACAATAAACAAACAAAAAAAGCACAACACAAAGTAAAAGCAGCATAACATAGAAATATCAAACTGCCCCCAATTTGTTAGCATACCTATAAACAAATAATCTAAAATATTATAGAAAAGCTCTCTCAGAAAAGCTCTCATGCCTTCCCAGTCTAAAGCAACACATACCCTCACATCATTTCTCACTCCTACTTATTTTTCTTCCCCAAGTACATCTGTATCCCTAACAGCATTCAACCAATGCTTGCCCCACGCAACCATTGTGCTTCATGCTACCTATTCAGGCATGGATAATTTTGCATTAATTTGGGAGCATTTGTACTTCCACATTGTACATTATATTTTCTTAAATTACTCAAACTCAGATAACCCAGGCATGAAGAGTCTTGCTCTTAATTTCTTTAATCTTAATGAAATGCATAAACTAATTTTATTGTATATATAAAAATACATTAAAACAATATTCTGTTTCTTCTTGTTAGGCACAAAGGTTGCATCATCTTTAGGCAGATTTTTTTAAGTATAATATAAAAACTGATCAATAAAAACAAGCAATAAAGTGTACGGTGAAAGTATGTGATGTGGGAAATGTACATAAAGTTAAAGATTGTCATTGAAACCAGTAGCTCAGGTGAGGAACTACTGATGGCATGCATAAAGGGCATAACCCTCATGAAAAGATCAGCTGGCACATTTGTGTGGCAGCCATTCTATGCCCCTTTGCGATCACCCAATCCAGGATACTGTTCATGCTTTGGCCAGTGAAGTGCCATGATAAGGGGAGATCTGTAAAAGCTGTATTAGCAAAGCAGAAAAAGAGGGGCCTCAGGGGAGTGAAACTATTCCCCAAGGACAGGCTGAAGGTCAGTCATCACCAGATCTGTGTGGACCTGGTGGCTGCCGGCCAAACCACAGATAAGTTGAACAGGCGGTCTTTGCAAATATTGCTGAGTCTATAGAGGCAGTTATGCCCTGAACAGCAATAACAGCCTAGAAGCCAGGGCAGAAGGCCAGAAAAGCCCAGTGAGGCAGTTTGAAATGACTCTGGCCTCCTTTTATACTGTCTAAAAGGTAGGCAGGCTCAGGTACCCTGGGTCTTGAGGGTCCCAAGAGACTAGAGGTCTCCTGTGAAATTGACTACTTACTTGTCCCCAAAGAATATGCAGCATGTACTCACACTGGTGGATACCAGAGCTCAGTCAGCAGTAATATGCGGTAGCCCCGATAATTTTATAGTACTTATATTGCATACAAAAGGATATGGTGGTCTCTACATCACAGTCCGGAAAGCCCAGGAACTTTGAGGATCAGATGCTTGCCCTCATGCCTATAAAATGTTTAAGTTTCCCCAGTTGCTGAATATGTAGTAGGGGTGCACACACTGATGAGTGCTTAGCTTAACACCATGCAGGGACAATTCCAATGGCAAATTTGCTTGGTTAAAAACTATAATCTGAGTCTATCCACACACTCTCCCACAGGCCATGTGGAGATGGGACAGACTGTCTTGAAGTTGGAAAAAGCAGGGGAGATATTCCCTTTTGTATGGTCCAGGCAGAAGCCAGAGGGATCATGGCAAATGACCATGAAGTCTCACCCTGATGCTAGCAGTCAGGACCAATTTACCTTCGCCCAGGAGGGCAGACAGTGGACCTTCTGGATGTTGTCAAAGGTCATTTGCATAGACCAACTTTGAGTCATGGCGGAGTAGCCCAGGATCTGGCCACCTGGGCCAAGCCACTCTCTGTGTCACTGTTTTGAATTGACGCCATTATGTTAAGTTGATTGTCTTGCTGATGTGAAAGCTACTGTGCAGTCTGAAGGAAGCTTTGCTAATTCTTGGGCATTATATGATCAGTAAGATCAGCTCTGTGACAGGACACCAATTATAGGCATATGTGGGTTTGCTAGTTTTTTTGGTGGACATACCATACCTAACTACCCTGCTGTGTCTTTTATAAAACATATCCAAGAGGGGCACAATATGGCCCTGGAGAGATGCAGTGAGAACTGCTTGCTGGATAGACACAACACAAACTGCTTTTTAGACCTCAAACCAGCCTGTGGCTCAGGTGCAAGCCCTCAGAGTTATGCACCCTAAGGTGGCATTTATTCTAATCTTCAGTGTACATGATGGATCTCACTGGGACTTATGGCATTATTGTATATACTATGATTGCCTAAAGACAAAGCAAGTATCATCTTAAGACCAAGTCACAAGTAACTCAGAAAGTTTTTACTA
This sequence comes from Ctenomys sociabilis, assembly GCA_004027165.1. Taxonomy (NCBI): domain Eukaryota; kingdom Metazoa; phylum Chordata; class Mammalia; order Rodentia; family Ctenomyidae; genus Ctenomys; species Ctenomys sociabilis. The sequence goes on from PVKA01011277.1 coordinate 15,234, forward strand.
GCCTTGGTTACTGTACTCATTTATGTGCTGTGATTCTACAATTGCAACCAGTTAGATGACCCTGCATCAGGCAAGCCATGCAGGGTTAAACTGCACCCCAGGTTGCCCTGCAGCTGCTGCCAATGAGGCATCAATTAGGCTCAGCGGAGCAGCAGGAGCTCCTTGCAGCCACGTGGATGAACATAATTGGCAGCAGGGACAGTGGAGGGGTAAAACCAGCAGCAGGGACATAAAGAGGATAGACCATAAGGGAGAGGGAAGGTGCAGAGAGGGATGAGGCTGAATCCTGGCTGCTGTGCATGTCTTCTTTTCATCTGGGAACTTTTATCTCATCTTAGATGGACAGTTTCTTAGTTAAACTGGGGTAATGAGCAAAGCTCTGGATTACTATGTAAAGCATAGTAATGGAGTCTCTTTTTCTGTGTAATCAAATGTACCCTTATTTATAAGAGGCCAGAAAAGCAGATTGAGGGAATTATCTGAATAATTTATGCAAAGGTAAAATGTCTCTCATCCAATTAATGTTCCCTTCCCCAAACCATTCTGTTTCTACTATATCAGGCCCAACCTTCCTGAATAAAGACAAGCACAGACATTATTGTATATACCTGGATAATTTTTTAAAAGTATTTAGTACAGGGTTTGTAAGTTCTATAGGGTCTCGCTAAGTAGATTGGACTCATAGTGATCCTCCTGTTTTTCAGCCTTCCAAGCCCTCGTATCACAGGCATGTGCTACCACACTCAATCTAAATCACCATCTCAGTGCGCCCCAGAAGCAGGACTGGCACAGCATACTGGGGATCGAACCCCAGCCACTATGCGCTGACTAAGCAGGTGCTTTAGTCCACTGAGATATCTACCTGGCCCATACCTGGATAAATTTCAGTTTAACAAATTTAGAGAATACAGTCACTGATTTAGGTAACACGCATTTATGGATCTTTTACGGTGGAAAAGAAACAAGTCACAGATTATTCTCTCATCACATCTGTCTGAAAACAAAGAATAATGGAAATTAAAAAGTGTATCTTATGTCGTACTAAGCATCCATATAGTACTATCCAGGTCTCAAACATCACCTGGTTTTGTAGAAAAGTTTTATGTGTTAGCAAAAATTTATTTCCATAATTTGTAATGAATGCAACCATACAGGAAATAACAAGATACAAGCAAACACACCCAGAATGCATTGGCCAGACTTAATCAAGAAGCTTGGAAAGATTACTTTGGGCAATCCTTGACCTACATCATTAATTAGGTTGATCAGGATGAGAGGGGAAGGGGATTCTGGGCAGAGAAACAGCATGCCCAGAGGCACTTGTGAATTAGAGTGATAATCATATACTCAGAGAACTACCTGTAGTTCAACATTGAGTTAGTGAGTAGTGTGATGAGAGGTAGTGAAAGAATGTGTCAAATTTTGACTTATTTCTATAAATAAAGAGTAATTGTTAAATGATTTAAATAAACATCTGATTTGTAGATGAAAATGAGCATTGTGAAGGCAAAGAAGGGATAGATTAAAAGGATTATAGATTTATACAAGGAGACCAGATAGAGATGTGATTGTTAAAGTCCTCTGAGAGATATAGGGTGAAAAAAAAAACAAAAAAAGAGATGTAGAGTGGCTGTCTAATGATTTTGGACTATGCTTGATGTTATCCAAAAGGCCAAGAATCAATTGACTTTCGATTATGAAAAGGAAAATCTTAAATCACTAAGTCCCAAAATGATTTTTACTGAAACAAAGTTCCATATTGTGTTTAGATAAATAGAGCAATGAACTAGAATGGGAAACACTGCCTTCACAGGTGATGGGGGCACCTATTACTCTTCATCTAATTAGAAGTGACAGCCTTTAATTTGGACGATGTTGAAACTATTACCATAGTAGAACTTGGAATAAATATAATAATAAATGCAAATCTGGAAGAAAGAAGAAATACAGGGAATAGAAATACTTATTCTATATAAATTAATCTTTCATCACTGGTCTCAGGTTCTGCTTTTAGGATAGCAGATCTAAAATTTTCTGTCCCTAATTCCCCTCAGGCCAGTCTCAGAAGCAAGGAGGATTCAAACCACCTGTGAACAGAATGAATGCCAGAGCCTCTTAAAAATATTTTCATTTCATCCTACTCTTTCCATCAGGAACTCATCAACATCTTCTAGCAGTGATCTTTTTAGAAGCTACTACATTTTAATCTTCCCCACTTGGCTCTAGCTTTATACACCCAGATGAAAAGAAGTCACTTGAACCTGAAAGAACCACCCAGTCTCCACCTGTTTGCTATTCTTCTTACAGATGTGTAGGTCAGAAAGTTCATTGTGGATATGGATTGCAAAGTGAACTTGGAGAAGTCCAGGTCAGTGAGCAGACACTGGTTGCTTTCCCTTGACAATGGCTAATGGTGAAGAGAAATAAATAGATATAAGAGCTATTTATGAAATTTGGTGATTGCATTGAAAAGTGCTAAGGAAAAGATTACAGTTACGAAAACTCCTAGAGTTTTTATACATGTGGTTGGTTAAGTGGTAGCTCTCTTTATTGAGCTTGGGGCTTTAGAACACAGGAAATTCAATTGTAGATTTTGCAAAGTTGAGGTAACCATGAGACCAGTGTATTCTGAATATTCCAGATGTATGTGTTTGGAACTCAGAAGAAAAGCCTGAAATCATTTTTAAAATGATTTCTGTGTAATCAGAATATAGATAGCCATGTTGATACCTTTCTGGGGAAAAAAATTCAATGCATATTCACCAGACGACACTGGAATATATACAAATATATTTCTTAAAAGTAAAGAAAGTTTTGAAGGTGACAAGGAAACTAAAGAAGAGGTGGGAGAAAAAGCAGGAGACTGATATCCATAGAAATGTACAAGAAGGAGAGTAATACTAACATCATAAAAGTGCACTGAGAAATCAAATAAGATAATTACTAGAACTATATCAGAGGCCACTGATGGCCTTGTGGAAGACAGGTTTTTTTTTTTTTTTCTTTTTTTGTGGAACTGGGAATTGAACTCAGGCCCTTGCACTTGCCAGGGAAGCGCTTATTCCACTGAGCCACCCCTCAGGTCCCTATGGAAAACACTTTTAATGGGGTAGTGAAAGCAGAAAACAATCCCTTCTTGTGGAGGAAGAGGCAAGAAGAAATGGAGACATCAAGCAAAGATAATTTAGTCAGTAAATTTGACAACAAAGGAGATTGGAAGAAAGTAGATGAAGGGAAAATGTAGTGAACAGGAAAGATCCGATATAAGTCCAAGGGCAATGCTGCAGCCACCATGTGCACAAATGTGAGCAAATGTGAAACAGACCGAAGGAGCAACTGCTGGGAGCTTCAGTGGCTGTGAAATAAGTAGTCGCATGTCATGGAAGACAACACAGTAGAGTTCAAATTCTTCCTGTAGTACTTGCTAAGTTTCACATCTGTAAAATGGAATTATGTCTACTTCCCTAAGACGTTCTGTGCAAAGCTACACTTGTCATAAAAAAAAAAAATAAATAAAACATGTATCCTTCTCTCTGTTCTTTCCTTTTTTAGGCTAAGAGGAAGAAGAATTTAGTTTAAGAATATAGATATGTAAAACATGTCTGCATGTATGAAGGGCTTTTATATTTTCATATTAAAAATTCACTGTATTCTATAGTATTGTAATATTGCACCATATATTTTATACCACTTCAAAATTCATCCTGTTGTTTCATTTTTGTCTCCCAACAACTCTAGGAAGCAAGTAGGGCAGGTATTCTTGTCTCTGTTAAAGATTAAAAAACTGGGGCATGCTGAGGTTAAGAATCCATCCTCAGAGTCCCAGAGTCAGTTGACGGGAGTGGAAACTAGACCTAGATTCATCCTTGCAGTTCAGGGTTTTCCTTAGGAGCTTAAAATGTCCAGATGAAAACTCACAGTAGTACGGTAACACAACTAGGATTACAGCAAGTAGGAAATGTTTTGCTCCTTGCTCTTTAATTTTCAGAAGTAAATATGTCATATTAGTTTCAGTTTCTTTCAACTAAATTTTATCTCATTGTCCCCCCTATGGCTAATTTCCTGCTGTTGAATCCTTCTTGCTCTCAGCCTAGCCAAGTGCAAGGCTTTACACCTAGGCGAACATAGGAAAGAGTTTTATGTCTGAGCCCCAATAAGTAGGCAAGGAAACTATGAGCACTGACGTAATGGCCAGGGAGAGGAAGCTTGGAAAAAAATCTAGCAGAGAGGGTTTCTGGCAAACAGGAGCTGCAAAAGAAGATCAATGTCCTCTCAAATTAATATACTACTAAGACTGCTACTACTGCTATCAACAAAAGATAAGAGTAGTGCCAGGAAAAATTAACAGAAACAACAAACAAGGACATATGTTAATTAGCTCAAATTGTCATAGCTAAATATCACAGACTAAGTGGATTAAACAAGACATTTATTTTCTCATGGTTCTGGAGACAGAAAGTCCATGTCAAAGTGTAGGTGAATTTGGTTACTGATTAGCTGTTTGTAGATAGACTCTTCCTTGCTGTGTCTTCATATGGTCTTTCCTCTATGCTTACAGGAACAATCACTCTGTTATTTCTATTTCTTTCTCATGGAGACACCAGTGCTGTAGGATTAGATCCCTACTCTATGACCTTTTTCACCTTAATAAGCTCCCTAAAAGCTTCGTTTCCAAATATCACTATATGGGTTAGGGTTCAAATCACAAATTGTGGGAAAATCACACACATACTGTCCATGCCATGAGCTAAAAATCTATTAAACTGAAATACAAAGCAATATCCAAATGAGGATCTTGAAATACTAAAAGGAATAAATTTCTAGAAGAAAGCAAAAGGAAAACTTTCAAAGACTAGAAATTACAAGGAAAAAATATGACAGCAGGCAGATTCAGGAGAAATAACACAGAAATGACAAGTTCTGCAGAAATGTTACAGATTGGGAGAGGCAATAATTGCACATGTAAGAAAAAAATGTTTTTTGAGCTGATGGTAGAGAATAGATTTAAAGTTCTTGTGTGAATTTCATGTTGAACACACAGATAAAATATCCAGTAAGACGTCTAAATTCTAAGAAAGAGATGCTAAAAGTAATAAAAACTTACAAAATTCCCAAAAGAAGCAAAAAGTTAAAATTAAAATAAAATAAACAAAAAGAAAAAATAGAAAAGCTTGACTTTTGATTACAAACCAAGAAGATATAATAGCAGCAACTGACCTAAGGAGAGTCCCCAAAGAACCTGATTACATACCCTAAGTGTGTTAGTTCCTTTTCTATCACAGGTACAAAATACACAATGAAGGATCAGGTGCCTTTGGGTGTCTGGATAGCTAAACTTAGAGAAACCGGTTCACAGATGGGCTTGAGAAAGTAAGGTGCCCAGTGGCTGGTATTGTTATTGTTGATTTCCCTCAAAGTGAGATCTTTTAAACAACTTCAGACTTATTTTTGAGCTGGTGATGGGTGAGGTCTAGCCAATTCCTGACATGCCCTTAAGGCATATTTTCTATTTTACTATACAAAGCACTTGGCTCCTTTTTAATGGCCTTGTTTTCAGTAGCCACATTCTTAGGCTCCAGCTTTACAAATGCTTCCTTGTGGGTGAAGTTGAATTTTTTTTCACATCTTTTAACTCTTCTTTACAATGATAATTTACAATGACAATAATTGTAAATCTGATGATCATTGTAAATCTTGCTACAAATAACCAGCAGTATCTATAAAGCAGCCTGAACTTTGGAGTACCTTGAAATTATCTCTACTACATCAATTAGTCAACTACCTTTGAACTTACCCTCATAAAATCTTCTGATATGGACAAAAGGGAGATAGTCCTATCACTGTCCCCCACACTGCCACAAAAGAAGGAGATTGTTTCTATAGCTCTATATACTTTATGTCATTGTTTTGATCTAGGATGTTCCTCAAAAGTATCATAGTCAAAGGTAATTCTTTGAGAGTAATTAGATCATAGATGCTCTATATTCATCAATGGATTTTTCCATCCTAACATGTTGTTAGGAGGTGGATCTTCTAATACTTCACACATTATATCAAATGAGAAGTTTACAAGTTTAAGCAACTCAAGCAGGGAGCCAGGGTCCTTACTTTGTAGATATGCGGAGGAGGGCACAGAGGTGGTATCAGTTCTGTACCCACCTGGGGGGAATGGAATAGCCTGATTACAATGTAAGGGAGAAAAAAAGAGACCTGTTCTTCCTTTTGCTTTTTCTGCTTTTGCTGTTTCTTGCCACCTTAAACTGTTGCCCCTATGCCATCACACCCTGCCTTGGAGCTGGCTGATTATGCACTAAAACCTCCACAAACTATGAACTAAATAAACCTTTTCTTTCCTAATTTGGGGTGTTAAATATTTTGTCTCAGTGACAAGAAAAAAGTAACCAAGATAGGCCTCAATGCGAGAAATAGGTCACTAGGGGTGTACATTTGGGACCTGTGTCTCCCTTTCTGGATCACTTGTTTTTCTCACTGCTTTCAGCTCTCATGAGTTGAGCAGCTTTTCCCACCACACCTTTCCACCGTGCTATTTCTGCCTTGGATTCAGCCTGCTGTGGCAAACAGAAACACCTCCAGAATCTGGAGGCAGGCACTGATCAAGACCAATCCCAAAAAATCATGGCCTGAAGGACCAGGAAGGGAGGTTTTTAAGGAGCTGAGAGGAAAAGTACAGAGGCAGATTATTTGGCTGTCTTTTATTGGTTCTTACAATATGCGTCAGAGTGACCAGAGGTACATGACAGTGACCAAGCCTTTCTTAGAAACAAAAGTAATAGGAACTATAGCCAGAGCTATTACCTGAGCAATTAACAGAAGCATACTGGTAGAGTGGCATCTTCTGCTATAAACCACTCATGGACTAAAAACTGCGAACCAACTAGACCTCTCCTCCTTTACATTGTGTGTGTGTGTATCTCGAGTATTCTGTACCAGTGATGGGAAAGTGACAAATACATCATACAAACATATGTGTGCCTCTGCCTGCACTTGCTTAGACAGGTTATTGACACCTGAACCTAATTTTGTTCTATCCAATTTGAAATCAGGAAACTGAGATTCTAGAGCTAAAAAGAAATACAAAAAAAAAAAAAAAAAAAAAAAAAAAAAAAAAAAAAAAAAAAAAAAAAAAAAAAAAAAAAAAAAAAAAAAAAAAAAAAAAAAAAAAAAAAAAAAAAAAAGAAAAGAAAAAAGTAGGGTTCAATGTGTACTGTGGTTGAAGAAAGTCAAGATAAACATCCCTAGAGCACATGGGCCTGTATACAAGAGAGAATTATATGGATGGAGAAGGCATGCACAGATGAGAGCTTAATGAGGACTCTGAGAGGTGAAGAAAGCAGCCTCACTTACCCATCCATTCATCCATCCCTGTATTTAGTGATCCAAATAGAATCTCTATATTACTGTAGATGTAGGACTTCTAACCATAAATGGGACATAGTCCAAGCCTTCACAGTGTTTGAAGTCCTATAAAACTGACTTACAGGAATTACGATGAAGGATCATAAATGTTATGACAGCAGAAACTTGCAGTACTATCAGAGCATCAGGAAGGGAGTTTGGCCTCACCTAGCCTGTGTGCAGAATTTCTCAGTTCCAGTGTGTGGCTCCTCTGTGCATCATTTTTTGTCCTTCCAAATCTCTGATATTCCCTTTAACCCTTAAAAAATAAGCTCCTTTTTCATTTGAATCTATGCACCAGATAGTAATATATCTTACATTCCTAGCAAATTTGTTGGTGCCGCCATGTTAGGAACTGTCCTTTTTCTTCCTTGTGAGGCAATTGATGTCTTTCCCCTTTAGTCTGACTAGTCAAAACATTCCATATTCCAGCTACAGTGGTTGAGATGCTGGCACACAACCTAATGGTAGTAACCCAGAATCCTTTTGTGGGGACTGTGGGAAAGTTATGCCAAATGTCTTTGCTTCTCTAAGATCTCAAATACAAACCCTTTGGGACCTTTAATGCCATTCCTTAAAGAGAGCTTGTTTATGGATGAAGACAACAGAGCCAAGAGTTCTGATGACATCTTTTAAAGCATTTCTTATGTTTCCTAGTTCCATGAGCCAATGAGTTGCTCTCATTCACAACCAAAGACACAGCTATCCTATATAAATGTGTGGCATATTCATAAATAATGTATTCACAAATAATACATGATCAAGATGCTTTCATGGGGATGGGATAATAACAAAATTGATTTACACTAACAGTGTAAACAACTTTTTCCCAAGTTGTATTAATTCAGTGTGCAACACATTACTCAAAAGTTCCTCACACTATTTTCTATGGACTTCCTGACATTTCAAGGATACAATTATTATTATTATTCCCATTTAGTTCTGTTGTTCTAAGATAGATCAGCTACACAGGAGCTGATTTGTAACTTGGAATGTGTTCTGGTACCAATCTTTGCCATGTCTGTGGTTCCTGCTTCTCCTGAATCTGCTCCTTCAAAGATAAGCCTGGTAAAAGAGAGTCACATAGAGAGAAAACATTCTCTCAGGCTTTCACAGGGAGCGAATTGGTCAAGCAATGACCATGACTCATCCACATGGCTGACACAGACAAAAGATCTACAAATTGCAGTACAGGGTCTCAGGATAAATCCTGAAGGGATTGACTGACCTTAATCAGATACAAAAGCTACAGTTCTTGTTACATAGGTCTTGCTTTATCATGGTCTTAACCATTCAGCAGAAAAGTATAAAAATGAAGTATAAGAAATAAGCCATATTATTATGCTGAGCTATAAAAGACTCAAGTCAACAACTTCTGACATTGCCAGACATACCGGAAACCCAATAATATATGGACTACTGGACTATTTTGGAATATTCTGCTGAATTCACACACCTATAATACTTAAATGACAAAACTAAACAAAAAAGGGGATACAAATGAATGACCATTTTGTATCTGTATATTCAAAATAGTTTAGATATACAGTTACATTCTCCTAATTCAATGAATAGAGGGACCTTCTCTAATAGTGTTTGTAAATAGAATATCATGTCTGCATCTTGTATAACAAATAACCACTCAGAAAACAATATGCAATGTATTAATTATTGAATCTGTCCTAATTTGATTTGAAACTGTCTCATTGCTATTTGTTTTTCAATAAAATTATGGAAACAAATAAAGATAAACCTGGTGTATTCAGTCCCTAGTTCCAGCTCTCCTATTTTGGTATAGAAAATGCTCATTGAACATTATAAAATTCTTCTTTTTTTTTTGAAGTATAGAAATCATAATGTAAATTTCATTACCCAGCTATAGTATAACTTTCATATGCAAATTTTAATACATTAATAGTATACTCAGAACTTTCAAGAATCTTAAATCATGCCAACTTAGTCTTTTAATGTAACAGATAAATATACTTTTTTGAAACTTGGTAAAAATACCTAGAAATGGTCACAGCACTGATCAGATGTAAGCATCCTTCAAATGGCAGAAAAATCATTTACATTCAGATTTCCACTTCTCTCACCTATCTATCGATCATGAGCTGAAAATAAAAGACAGAAAATTTCAACTACGGTTTCAATGAAAAAGCTACCTGTACTGCTATAAGATCAGTCCATTGAGCTGTAGGATTTGAAGGTCAGTAATAATTTTTGCTCCATTATCCTAAAATGGTCAAATGAAATATTAAGTTTTGATTGGAACTTTTAAAATACTATTTTTTAAAATTTCACTGATGATTAATGTAATAATTTAAAAAATCATTATACTTTATTTTCTTGACAACCTAATAAAACTAAACTCTTTTTCAAACTGCATTATATCTTTAGTGCTCTAGAATTCCATTTGGATATTATCTTGTTATTTTTGTGTCAGTCTTTGAAGGATGATACAGTTATTCACCGCAACCCCATAATCAATTTATCTGCTAAAATAAGCCAGAGGCCATCACCACTCCATAAACTTTTATTTTGATAAACTACTAATTAAAGCTTTATTATAAAATATATACATTTCTATGTTTATATATGATAGGGAGACATCATGTATTAAATCTTCCATTAGTGTTCATCAATCATAATTTTTGTCTTAAAATATTATTTTATTTAACATATAAAACAAAAAGCAAAGATGAAAAATTCCTTGCAAAGCCTATTTGAAAATCTTTTCTTTGTTATTATAAGATAAATAATATTAAGAATTTCTTAGAAACTATTTCCATTTCCCTGCACAAAGATTGAGCACAAAACAATATAAATACAGTAAACTCAATTTTATGTTCTGATTAAGTATTGGTCTATGTAATATACTTCTGAAGATTCTCCACCTCTAGGCTAAAAGTCATTCAATAGTGTCCGAAAGCAGGATTTTTGTACCCTATTGCACTGTTATGATCATTTGGCCATACCTCATCATAAATAAAAAAATGAGATGTCCTAGTAGTACAATATGCAAAAGAAACAGAACATGGATGGGTATCATAGAAGAGTAAGAGGGAAGCAAAGAAGATTCAGAGTAACTGCTTGGAGCACTGAGCAGTTGCCAGAAAGAACAAAAAAACCCTGGGCAACTTCTAGGAGTAGGGAAGGCATTTGATATGTTGAGAATATTAAAGGACAACAAATGTCACTGACTTCACATTTTAGGTAGCATCAGTTATATGTAACAACATTTCAGAATGTGCCAACAGGATCATGACATTAGCACAGACTAGAATCTAGGTAGAAGAATTTCCTTTCTTAATTAAGCTCACAGAGGTAGTCGGCTGATTTTAGCAATGAAATTTAATTTATTCTTTTTTTTCTTTCATTCTCTCATATGTACACTCTGCTACACCTCACTAAACAAGCTGAAAATCCAATAAATAAATGCATTCATTAATGGCTTAGTAGAATCCAGAAGGAAAGGAAAGCTGCCAGAGCCACTCCACAGGTTTCCCACTTTGCCAAAAGCGATTACAGCGGTGTCAGGACTGATGATGTGAACACAGCTGTGGGGAGCCAGGCACGCTGGGGAGGCTGCTGCTCCTGCAGCTGTTGCTTTTAGAGCCATGCTGAAGTAGCTGCCTCTCTGACCTCAGAATCTCCACACCTACAGTGATCAAGCAACAGAAAATTTGAATACTTTCTTGTTAAGGATTCTTTCTTCTTCCACTTTATTATGCGCCAAAGCATGTTCTACTGAAATTCAAGACATCAGCTTAGAATGTTAATGTTCATAAATTAAATTGCTCACAGAAGGTAATCAATTTTTAATGTTTACACTCAAGATGTTCTTTTTAATTAACACTTAGCTACATTTGTACTCTTTGTTCATGGCATAAAATGCCTGAACTTGCCTAGAACTGCAATAAGTTGTAAGACATTAAATTGTAGTAATTTTCAAAGTTGCACCCATCAGCTAAAGAAAAAAGATTCATTAGAGGGCTAATATCATAGAGACCTTCGTTATTCTTGAGAAGCGGTGGGAAGTTTCTCTGTATGCCTGGATATTTTAGAAAAATTATTTATGTACCTAATATAGAAGCTAGCATTACCCATTCATAGTGTCTATGAAATAGATAAGATAAATATATGAAAATTAAAAGTGATTTTTTCATTCAGCCACAGCTTATTAATTCAAAATCAATTGGTTTTTGATTAATATTATTTGTTAGCTATGTAGAACTGGAAAAAAAGAACGAAATGTTTACTAACAGTGACCTTGAAGTGTACTCCACAGAGTAAAAGATGGGACTAATTCTTGAAAGGTAATTGTCATAAGGACTAAGTAGCATATATGAAGTGCCTATCATTGCCACATATTTACAGGACACTAAATAAGTATTTGTATCTCTCTGGTGTACTGAACCATATTACTTCCCTTGTGCTTCTTGGTGCTTTCTCTCCAAAAGTGGAAATGAGTTTGTCAGATGCATATCTATATCTTCCTGTAGAATAGTCTGGGGTCCTGTTCCAAGATCAGAACAGTTCAGAGAATACAAGGACTAAACTATGCTCCAAGGCAAAAGGTATTATATTTCATTTAAACAAATTCTACTGTCTGTAAAAAAAAAATGTACACAGACCAAGATAGGCAAAGTGGCTTTCATGGTGATATGGGCAAATCTACGTAAAAAGTTTAGAAGAGTATGAAAGAATAATTTGTACAACACATAGTAGATCTTTCCTAATTTTTGTACTCTTTCTGATTTTTGTCTGCTTTTTGTGAATTTTTAACAACCTATAGGAGTAACTCAAACATTGAGATGTCTAAGCATTCTTAGTTTGCTGTGCAGTACTCAGATCCAACTTCCTCTATTAGGGGAAAAAGCAGAGTCAAGCCTAGATTCTTGTCATCCCTCCTCTAAATGTCTTTGCTTATTTATAGAAGAGAGAACATGAGATATTTAACATTCTGAGGTGGTTTATTTTGTTCAACTGATATTCTCCAGTTTTGCCTATTTTCCTAAAAGTGGCAGAATCCTGTCCTTCTGAATATATAAATAATATTGCATGATATATACACATCTATGTATATCATATTTTCTTTATCTGTTTCTTGATGAGCATCTAGGCTGTTTCTAAACCTTAGCTCTTGTGACTTGCACCACTGTAAACATGGGCATGCACGTACCATTATATTATCTTTTAATTCTTTGAAGGGATATGCCGAGGAGTGATTCAGCTAAGTCAATTTGTATTTCTACTTTTTATTTTATAAAGAAACTCCACATTGAATTCCATAGTGGTTGTATTGTCTGACACTGCACCAACAGCGCAGGAGGGTCCTTTTTTCCTTGCAACCTCTCCACCATTCATCAATTCATTCTTTCTTGTATTATTGATAATAATTACTTTGCCTAGGTTGAGATGGGATCTCAATGTTCTTTTGATCTGTATTTTCCTAATGGCAAAAAATTTTAGCTTTTTTTCATGTACTTACAAATCAATCACTTGCATGTCTTTGAGAAACTATTCATTGAATTTTGATGCTTATTTTTGACTTAGATATTTAAGGGTGTGTATTAGTTACTCTTCTCTCATTGCTGGAACAAATACCTGATGCTCAAAATGAGGGAAGGAAAGGTTTATTTAGCTCTGGGTTACTGGAGATTTCAAGACACCGGAGGAGAGGCTGGGACGCTGCCGTGTCCAGGATGACCCTCTCCACATCTCTGAGAAGCACAGGATAGCCAGTTTAATGGTTAGAGTCTCTCTGGCCCCACCCCTGGTCCTCTGGCTCCACCCTTCAAGGCACTCTCTGCTCCTCCAGCCAGTCTGCCCCATTACTCATATGATTCTTTGGAGGACACAAACCACAACATTCCACACTGGTCCCCTAAAGTCTTATGCACATCCCTTTGTCCAAAAGGCATGTTAGTCCATCTCTTAGAGTTGCCAAAGTCCCAACAGTTTCAGTACTTCTGAAAAGTCCAAGTCCCAAGTCTCTTCCAAGATCCAAGCAAACTCAACTGTAAGCCCCTGTACAAATAAAAAGTTAAATACACCTAACATTCAAAGGCATGAGATAAACATTGCCATTCCAAAAGATATACATACAAGTATACAAACCACTGGGTCCAAAACACACAAGTCCAAAACCCAGCATGGCAAACATGAAGTCCTGTAGTTCCATGTGGAACTTCTGAAGCAATCTGTGGTGTGCTCCATGTGGCTGTGCCCCTTTGGTAGTAGTTTCCATGGATTCTTTCTTAGGCCAGCTTTGCTCCCTCTTTGCACTTTACTCTATATGATCCATGTTCCTGGCTTTTCCAAACTTCTTTTTTTTAAAAATTACTTAATTTCTTTTTTTTTTTTTTGGCAGAATTGGGGATTGAACTCAGGCCCTTGTGCTTGCCAGGCAAGCACTTATTCCACTGAGCCATCTCCCAGATCCTTTTCCAAACTTCTAGGGTTTCCACCGAACAGGCTTTGCACTCACAGCTTCACACACTTTCCTCCTAGGGGCGCACTGCCTGGCCTCCCAGGCCTTCTTCTGAAATTGAGGTGGAAGCCTTCTTAACCTCAAAATTCCTGCATTCTGCATGTGTATGAAACCAGCACCACATGGATGACGCCAAGATTTGCTGCCAGCTGAAGCAGTAGCCAGGCTTTCATCTCTCTTGGATGCAGGGTTAGAGTGTCTGGATTGCTGAGCACTCTGATCCTGATTCCAAGAAACAAATTATCTGCGCCGGCACCATTCTGTAATCTGGTGTGTCTGCCACCTCCATTCTAGAGCCTGGTGTGGCCATAGCTTCCATTCTGGAACATAGGGTTCTGCAGATTTCTTCCCAAAGCAAAGTCCCTCATCCTTGTGATTCTGAGGCTGCACACGGCGAGAACTTGCCACCTCCTGCGATACCTTCAGGACAGCTCTTCTATTCTCCTATTCCTCCTGGGCAATGGAGAGTTCAGCTCTCTCTTTGTATTCCATAGTTTTATTGGAACTTTCTTTCTAGCCAAACTCACAACATTTTAGGTAATTCTGCTGGGCTCTTTTCTCTTCATTCTCAACATAAATCTGACCAAGAGTCCCCAACAATAAACACACCACTGCCCCAAAATTTGACTGTCTAGAGATTTCCTTTGAAAGACTAATCATTCCTCCATGTTTAATTTCAGTCTCAGGCAAAGTCTCTGGACATGGACAAAATTCAAGCAAACTTTCTGCCAAGCCAAAACACAAATGATCTGGAGTCCAACAACCAATGTAGTCCTTCCTCCTAGCAAAAACCTCCCCAGCCTGTTCTTTACAGGTCAGCTTTCTATCAGTCTTCTGCTCTGAGCTCTGACCAGAATCTCCACTCCAGAACAGCCAAAGCTGTTCCAGCACTTCTCTTGTAGGGGACATCTCCAAATGTTTCCTATCTCTTCCCATTAGCCATTCTCAAAAGCTGGTAATCCACATGATCAGGTTTAGCCACAGCAATGACCTCATTCCTGGTACCAAATTCTGCATTAATTACTCTTCTCTCATTGCTGGGACAAATACCTAACACTCAAACTAAGGGAAGAAAAGGTTTATTTAGCTCTGGGTTACTGGAGGTTTCAAGCTACTAGAGGAGAGGCTGGGGAGCTGCCATATCCAGAATGGCCCTCAGCACACCTCTCAGAAAGCACAGGCTGGCCAGTTTAAAGGTTTGCACCTCTCTGGCCCCACTACTCAGGCCCCACCCTGTTCTCTGGCCCCACCCCTCAAACCATTCCTTGCCCCATAACTTACATGAGGCTTTGGGGGAACAACTAGACATAGACCATAACAGGGTGCTTACAGTTAGTTTTTTTAGTTTTTTATATAATCTATGTATCATCTATCAAAACAGTAACTAGAAAATATTTTCTCCCATTCTGTAGGTTACTGCTTTACTCTGCTGCTTTCTTTGCTGTGTAGAACTGGCTAAATTTGATCTGTTGAATACCTATCATTTATTTTTTTAAATGTGGATAATTTCTTATGTCTTTTTTATTTTTCCTATTCTCTCTCTCTCTCTCTCTCTCTCTCTCTCTCTCTCTCTCTCTCTCTCTTTCTCTCTCTTTTGTATTTTATGGAAGGGTCTACGGATGTTCAGGGTCTCACTGCTGGATCTGACTTGTAATGATCTGCCTGTTTATAGCCTCCCAAGAGCTGCAATCGAAGGCATGCACCACCACGCCTCAATTGCTGTCTCAGCATGCCCAGGGGCCGGGATGGCGTGGCAGGCCCAGGGATCAAACTCCCAGCCCTTATTTTCTTTAAATAAAAAATAAAATAAGATAAATATTGATGTGATCTCATTTGTTGGTTCTTGCTGTTATTTCAAATAGTACTGGAACCCATTTTGGAAGTCTGTGCTTATGGCTTAAATTGTTTTCCCTACATTTTCTTCCAGCAGTTTCAAAGCTTCAGGTCTTACATCTAGGACTCTGGTTCATTTTGATTTTATTTTAGTACAGGGTAAAGGTAGGAATCCAATTTCAGTCTTCCAAGTGTGAATACTCAGATTTCTCTGAAGCACTGCTTGGTAAAGAAATGCTCTCTCATTGTGCATTTTTGGTCCCTTTGTCTCAAAAAAAAAACAGATACCTTCAGTTGTATGAATTTGTTTCTGCACCTTGTATTCACCTCCACTGGTCTGTGTGTCTGCTTTTGGGCCAGTACCATGTTGTTTTTATTGTAATGGATTAGTAATATAATTTTAAATTGGGCATTATGATGTTTTGTTTTGGTTTTTTAGGACAGCTTTGACAACTCTTTTCCACTTCTATGTGAATTCTAAGGTTGTGTTTTGTTATTGCTGGTTTTTTTGTTTGTTTTATTCCATGGAGGATATTAGTAGGAATTACATAGAATCTGTGACTTTATTTTGGTAATATAGCCATTTGATGGTATAGTCATGGTGTTAGTTCTACCATCCCATGAACAAGGACAGTCTTACGATTTTCTAATGCCCTCTTTAAATTCTTTCTGCAGTACTCAATAGTTGTAATTGTAGAAGTTTTTCAATTCATTGACAAGATTGATTTGTATTTTCTTTTTTAATTTACTGTCTTTTTTTATTTTAAGTGGAATTATTTCCTGATTTCTGTCTCAGCAGATTAAATTTGGTCAATAGGAAAACTATTGATTTTGGTGTTTTGGTTTTGTATTCTGCCACTTTTGCTGAATTTATTTATCCCATCTAACATTTTTTTTATGGTATTCTATGCAAAGGATCATATCTTTTGCAAGCAGGTATGATTTGGATTTTCTTCCTTCCCTTTTTATTTCTTTCTATTGTCTAAGTGCTCTGGTTAAAGTTATAGGTACTGTATTACATTGAACATGACTGGTGAGCGTGGACATCCTTGTCTCATTCTTTTTTCTTTCAATTTGAAAGCAGATATTTTATTAATTGACCAAATCATAAAAACCATGGTAGATACCTTAGTTCATCCTTCTAACAAGCCTGCTGCTCTGGTCTTCCCTATTTCCAGCATCTCCCCCTTGCACACAATGGGTGGTCTTTTTCTTCATTCCACCTCATGGAGATGATAACTTGAATGGGCACAGGAAATTGTTTGCTTCTTTGAAGTGTTATCCAACAGTGCAGATCTCATGAATTAGGTGCTCCATGCAGATGATGCCATATTTACCAAGAGATCGAGCAATGAATGAATTATCTGTCAAATCAATTTGCTTCTTGATTTTGCCATAGCCACGCTTATATATTAATTTACTGACCTCAGATTTGGGTGCCCGCATGTAATGAATGGCTCCACAATTCTCAGTATGTTAACTAAAGCCTTGTTGAACTTAACAAAGATGGCATTGAAGATTTGCTGAAGGTGAAGAGGCTATAGCACCTTGTGGACCTTTGGGCTCACACCATTGATACCCCTGATCCAGATGACAAGTGCCAGTTTGGGCTCTGCAGGGACATAGAAGTTGCCAACTTTTCTTGCCTTCCTAGCCATTTGGATCTTGGTTCTGTACATCTGTCTGTACTCCTTGTGATAGTGTCTGGCTTTTTCATAGATGAGCTTTCTCCTCACCTTGCAAAGTGTCTTCTGGGCAAATATTTCTCACATACTTTACCTTCAACTCTATGAAATGCCTTGGATTTTTCTTAAGGGTTTCTGGCATAGCAGGAACCTTCCTTTTCTTCTCTTCTACATCCTCCAAGGTTCCAGCCAGAAAAGAGGAAGTTGGCGCGTGCACTCTTGCCTCATTCTTGATTTTAGAGAAAATACTTTCAGTTTTCCTCCATTTGATATGATGTTAACTGTGGGTTTGTCACATATTAACTTTATTATTTTGAGAAAATAACCTTTAATACCTATTTTCCTTGAGAGTTTTTTATCATGAAGTGATGTTGAATTTTGTCTTGTCAAAATGCTTTTCTGCATGACAATCACGTGATCTTTATCCTGGATTTTATTCGTGTGATATGTTGTATTTATTGATTCATATTTTTTGAGCTGTTAGTCATTTTTCAAAATCTACCCAATTAACTTTAACATGCTGATGAATTAAAACTTTTACATAAAATCTTTTTAAGTAAAAACGAACATTTCCAGAGGATCTATTAATCACAGATAATTTAATACATAAAATTATCAATAAATATTAGATCTTTAAACATCTGAGTCAACCAGGAAGCTGCAAACCTTTTCTGCACTACATTAGAAAGAAAATATCTTAAGTATTATAGGTCATGAGGTCTCTGTTGAAACTACTCTGTTTCTGATGATCTTTGTAACAAGTACTCAAACCTGTCAGGGTATCACAAAAGCCATCATACACAATATAAACTAAGAGTAATGAGCTCTAGTTCAATAACAAATCATGATTAAGTTTATTGGTGCAGTTTAAATATGCATAATGATCACATTCATCATGAGGACTTTGTACCTGTACATGTTATATCTTAGTTTCTCTTTATTTTCCCATTCATCTCCCCTTTTCCAAAGTAAATGATAGGTTTTATTTAGCCCACTAAATAATAACTTGCCAACCCTTGTAGTTTGATATCTCTCATTTGATCCTCCTTCAGTCTTTTGCAATTTTATTATTATAACTTTATTTTATAGTTTATGTGGTTCATTTCAAAAATATCACCATGGATTAACCAAGTAAGTAGGTACTATGTGTACTTATTAAAGAAATTGCATAAATAAAAATGACCCAAACATAAAACTTTTTTTTTTATTTGGCAGAACCTGGAATTGAACTCAGGCCCTTGTGCTTGCCAGGGAAGTGCTTATTCTACAGAGCCATCTCCCTGCCCCAAACCTCTGAACTTCTGATGAGATTACCATTTTTATTATTAGTGGATTATTAGTGAATTTTATTACATTTTTATCTAGGCTGGCTAATATTACCCTGTAAATTATGTTTACTGAGTATAAAGTAATTAAACAGAAATTCCCTAGTGCCACTACCAGGAACTGGAGCAGCTTGTTTCATAGGAAATACAGTCAACAGTGAGTCACGTGCATGACTCCACTCTCCTGGCCAGGAAGGAGTTGCCAGTCAACTGTAACTGAGCTTACTTGTGACCTCCCAATAGTTCTTAATATTACCCCCAGGAAGTCATTACAAATCAAAGCTAACAAACAACATGAATATGGGTGTTCTTAGCACAACAGAGGTGCATCCAGCTTGAACAACAGGCAGGAAATGATCCCACACTCCAAGGGTATGAATGCTTTCTCCACCACACATGGGCAAGTGCCCTGATGCTGCAGAGGGAAAGCAGAACCACGTGCTCATGTTAGAGCTGCATAGGACTGCAAGAAGCTCTATCTCCTCTGAAGTGGACAACATTTTGCATAGCATGTTTGGAAGAAAAGAGATTCCCAAAGAAATCAATTGATAAATCTGTGCCAAAGAATGTGATTTAAGCTCATACTAATGGAAGCACAAAAACTTTTTATAATAGATATAAAATAATTCATGTAAATCAACATATTATACAATAATTTGTGTAAAATATACATTATGAAGCAAAGATTTTAGAGTAGCTTGTACACCACTGAAGAGTTACTGGCCTTCAAAAAATGATTCAAATTGGTTCAGACTTTTCCCTACCCAAACCCCTCGTGCCTGGTTGTTGACAATGACTGTCACCTGGACAATCTCACTCCTCCACTTGGCTTCGCTAAACCTATTTCCTTGCTTAGTGATGGTTTGAGGATCATTCCAAGAGAGAAAAAAACCAAGGCTAGAGTGCCTCTGAGGACTCAGTTCTAGAAGTCACACAAGATGGTTTTAACTACATTCTGTAGGTCAAAGAAAGATTTGATAGGCAGGAAAAGCTATTCTGTCCTTGGTGGAAAGTGCAGCAAAATACTGGAGTTAAGTTTTTAAATAATTAATTATGGTGGAGCTACAGCTTTATTTAATATACTGTAATTTCTGCATAAAATCCTGAGTTATGTGCAGTTAGGAAATGGGGCTTCTCAGACATCATCTTCAGATTCTGATGCTCTGAGTGTCCACAGTGGACAAATGGTTCCTATAACAAAATCCTTTCAAGATGAAGCTTATTTATGTATAAAAATGCTACATCTTATATAGTCAATCACTCTTTATATTTGACATCATAGATATAAATGAAAGAACTTTACATAATCATATATTTCCATTGTAAGCAAATTTGCCAATTCATATAAAGTATAACATTTACTTTTTAAATAACAAAAAAGTCCTATGGGGAAATCATATATATATTTTTTTAAGAAAGGATCTACAGGGAGTTCAGGGTCTCACTCCTAGATCAGACTCGTAGTGATCTGCCTGTTTACAGCCTCCAAGGTGCAGAGATTACAGGCACACAACCATGCCCAGTCTCAATAGCTGTCTCAGTGCATCTCGGGGGGGGGCAGGTGGGGGGATCAAACTCCAAGCCCCTCTGCTTCCTTGCAGGTGCTTTAATCCACTGAGCTATTTGGCCAGCCCTACTTATATAATAAGATACCTTCCATGTTTAGTAATACAATGGAGAATTTTTAGTCTCTGAAGGGTTAATATCTGGCTATAACTGAAGAAAAACGAAGAGGTGAGCATATAAATTTTCTAGAAAAACAGGAACAAGGAAGCTGTCTTGCTCAAGGTCACAGAGCTACCTGATGACAAAACTAACACCATATGTCAAAACTCCCTGTTGCCAAAAAAGGATGCTTTCCACTGGACCACTAGGAAAAGTCATAGCAGTTTTTATCTAAAGGCTTGCCGTTATGATAATGTTTGGGATCAGTAAACTTTTTCCTACAAAGGGCTTAATATTTTAGACTTTTCAGGTCAAATAATCTCATGCTACAACTATGTTAGTCTGCTATAATAGCACAGAAATATTCATAGGTAATATAATAAATAACTAGTATAGATGTGGTCCAATAAAACTTTTTATAAAAACAGACCATGATTGGCCCATAGGCCATAGTTTTCTAAGCCATGTATATGGTTTCACACACCAGTGTTAGAAAAGTTAGTTTCTGCTCATGTGAATCCACATGGAAAGAAAAACTGAAATTCTGTGCCTAGGTTCTCCTGGACTCTGTCTTTGTTTTGCCAATTTTAGCCTCTATATTATTGCTGTAATGAGATATAATTGTGAGTACAAGAGTTTCTCTGAGTGCTTCTATCAAATCACTGAAACTAAGTACAATCTTGGGAACTTCAAACCTAGAATTGTTTATATAAGCATGAATGAATAGAAATATAAGCTTGTGATTTTAGACTTCTCCAATGATTATACATGTTATAACTGTGTACATCTGCTGTACCTCAGATTAGTCTGGGGATGATGTATGAATGTCTCTCAAGCCCATGTGTAAGTGGACAAGCTCTAACACAGTGAGAACCTGAGCTGAAAATCTCTATTTTAACAAAGAATAACAACTTACCATTTTATCACTTTACCTTCAAAACACAAGAATTTCTACTTCACCAGTCATATGGGGACTAATCTTCTAGGCTCTTGCAAGATCAAGGTTCACAACTCAGCTGAACCATTTGCTATTTCTATAAGACATGGAACAAATTCCATAAACTCTGTGAACTTTCATTTCCTGCTTGTCAACAGGAACAGTGACAACAACCACATGATTACTGTGAAGCTTAACAATGAACAATTAGTAAAAATTAGCAATAAAGAGTGGCTCTTAGCCACTAACTTTCCTGCCAAAAATTGTCTTGCCTTTGTATCTCATCTTCTTTTCCTCAGCTTTCAAGGAGGTGTCTACTTTGCATGTCGATTATTTGGAATGCTGTGATGTAAAATGAGAAAACAGAAAGGTTGGAAGAAGATGAAGTACATATCCTAAGGCTGTGGAACAAATTTTTGAGGAAAAATTTGAGACAGACAGGTTTGGTAACCCCTAAGTCCTTGGAATATATAAGGTGATTTTTCTCTTCATGATGTTTGGGAATCACAAGAACGGACCTGGTCAACCTGAAACTAATACATAAAACTCCTGGCTGAGAAAAATAATACAGAGTAGTACGTGAAGAATAATGTTTCTATTTCTCTGTAGATTAGGACAGATCCTAGAAAACTTCATATGCTTATATTTGTCTTGTGCTTTCCAGAAACTCTACTGCCCAGTATCCCTTAAGCTCTGTCCTTAACTTATACTGAAGGAATATAGATGCATAATGTACAATTTAGGGAACTTCTTGTAAATGAAGCACTCAAATATCTCATCTAAAAATCAAAGCTAGAAAATTGTGTTCATTTAAAGATCTAATATGATCTCTCTCTATGTGATTTTTGGATGCCATTAAGGTCAGAGTCAAGCTTCAAGTCCAACACATAATGGTTTAAATTCTAAGTTATATCTATCTACATTTGAACTGCTTTCTTCTTTCTGTATTGCCATGTCAGACCATTACAAGTAGAAGCAGATAAAACAGAGTGAGTTTAAAATTGCTGGGAGAGAATTTGACATAGCAGATTTCTGTTGTGTGCTAGAAAGAGGGGATAGCAGTGGAAGCTCACTTAAGACAAGTAGAAATAAATCGACTCAAATTTAGGAGCTATAGTAAACCAACAAGAATAGAACAATAAGATGAAGCTTTAAGAGCCGAGGCTCAATGAGAGAAGCTCCTCATGAAACTTGATCCAACTTAAAAGCTTTGATGAGAAAAAAAAAAGTGTTTTGATTTTAGAATTCAGAAGTTTTTGTGCAAAGAATCAGACTGATGATTAGGTGGCTGAAAAGCAAACACTTTCCACTTTAAAATACCAGGAAACTGAAACTTAGAGCCACATAAGCAGACAATACATGTGCTTAAGGATTATGGCTTAGAAATTTAATCAGCTAGAGGGGAAAAGGGCTGCAACTGAACAGCCTAGAAGGTTATGTGAATGTCCATAACTTCTCTGTGTGATTATAATATTAATAGTATATTCAGATTTAAAAAGTAGAAAGTATGGGACCCATTATTGCTATCAGATACATGCAATATGAGAAAGCACTCTTTTTCAGATACATTTTTATTATATATGTTTGTGGTACATAATGAACTCATTCACTGTGGGTAGTTAGCACATGTACACAGCATGTCATAATTCCTTTGACACTTCTTGTGCCCCCCAGTATCTCTCAGTTCCTTTCTCATTTGAAGAGCTCTCTCCCATCAGTTCCTGTTGTCTATCTGTTATTTTGCTCTTTAGTTAATTTACACTTTATGCTTCTCATAGAGAAACTATGCAGTAATTAAGTTTATATGTCTAATTTATTTCACTAAAAGTTATAGATTCATGGGACATGAAGTTTTCTACAAATGAATCAAATTTACTTTATGTCAGAGTAGTACTTCATTGTGTATAATTACCAGTTTTTCTTTAATCATTTATCTACTGATAAGCATATATGTCACTTTCATTTTTAATAATTTTATAAACTAAAAACAAGATACATAGAACACACCTGGGAAACACTTTTAATATTATCTAGCCTTAGCCTTACCTGTTATAGGTTTGACTACAAACCAGAGTCAAGTGACTCAACACATGCCAAAGACCAGAGGCCTATGAATCATAGCACAATTCCGTCAGAAAAGCATGGGTTCTTCTGTCCCAAAGTGCAACCAAGGCAGCTAGAAAAGTGGTTTTGAAGCTATTTCTAATAATAAATGAATAAATAAACCCACAGAGCTACAATTCCTCATTGTCTGTCACAGTTCACATTTGTTTCTTTTCTCTTACAAATTTTGCAACTTGAACTTATTTTAGTTTGCAAATTCTCATACAATTTGCATAGTCCACAGTATTCCCAAGAGATTTTACTAAGGATACATGTTAACAATATAGACCAGTTCTATATTAGGACTTGTTACTACATGTCTTTCTTTTAAATCTCTTCCTTTTTTTTCATGATTCAAGATTTTCTTTGGAAGAGCCAGCGATATAGCTCAGCAGAATAAGCTCTTGCCTAGGTAAGCTCAAAGGCCAGGGTTTGATTCCTGGCACAGTTGGCCTTGCTGGCCCCACTCCTAGGAGCATCAGCCTGCAGCAGAGTCTAGGCATGGTAGCGCATGCCTGCAACCCCAGCACTAGGAGGGCAAAACTCAGGAGGATCAGTATGAGTCTGAGCTGCATAGTGAGACCCTGCACAAACAAACAAACAAAAACTTAGACTTTCTTTGGAAAATGTCTTTGGACCAGTACTTCCATATTTTCCACTAAGGCTATTAGTTCTTTCAAATTCAAAACTATAATCTGCAGTATAAATCTATTCTTCAGCAGGATAAGCCTACTTTGCAGTTCTTTGGCAACCTACTTTCTTTTTGCAGTTTCATCAATGCCAGGATATTTATATTTCATTTTATTTCTTTTTATTCTTCTGTATACTGAGCATCCTCAATTGAAGTGCAAGGAATCAAAATAAGACAAATATTTTTATGATCATGATTAATCTTTGTCTTGATAACTCAATAATATTTTTATAGTATTTTTTCATGACATAGTATCTATCATCATTATAGGAATATAGTTCCTTTCTCCTTATTAATTTATCTTTTTTTTAAATTGGGGCTTGCTATATCTGGTATAATTGACACAACTAAGTTCAGAAAATATGTAAAGATTCTTTACAATAGAATTCTTTACAAAATACTTAATTTTTCTCAAATTCTAAAATTATAGAAGGCATTTTTACAAGAATGAAAGTTTCAAAATCTTAGACTAAGATCCTCAGATCTCAAGAAGATGTAATCAAGCCGGGTGTGGTGGCGCAGGCCTGTAATCCCAGCACTCGGGAGGCTGAGGCAGGAGGATTGTTGTGAGTTCGAGACCAGCCTGAGCTACAAAGTGAGCTTAAGGCCAGCCTGAACTGCATAGTGAGACCCTGTCTCAAAAAGACCAAAAAAAAAAAAAAAAAAAAAGAAGATGCAATCAGGGCAGTGAATAGTAATAATACACAATGGCCCTTATCCCTTCTATTCATTAGGTCCGCCTTATGAGGTTTAGTATAATATACACACCTATGAGATCCATGTTGGTTTTCAATTACCCTAACCATGAATATGTCACCATTTCAAATGCAAAAAAAACACAAAACTGTAAATTATTATCCCTAAATTTTTAAATCTGCTGCTACTTATAAAATGCTTTCAAAAGCATGTTGTCTGAAAAAAAAAGATCAAATTTAATATTCTTGGAGCACGTTGGCACCATTAGCCCCAAGGAAGTTCATTCTAGTGTCCATCTGGCATAGCCATAGCCCAAACAATCCAGAGCTGTTTTAGTTCTCTGTGATATTTTTCTTTTTTAAATTTATTTATTTAGTACAGGGTCTCCTTATGCAGCTCATACTTACAGTGATCCTCCTGTCTCGCCTCTTAAGTGCTGGTATTACAAGCATGCACTTTACCACATCCAGCTTCAGTGGCCAGCGTGACATGCCTGGAATAGTATGTGGTACCAAGGACTGAATCAGGGACCTTGTGCTTGCAAGGCAGGCACTTGGACCACCGAGCTATCTCCCCAGCCCTTTTGTGATATTTTCATACTTATTTTCTGGACTCTTTTTCTATAGCATTACTTTCAGGATTAGTATCACTTTCATGCATAATCTTTTTTACACACATATTGTACACATGTGAATTAAAACATTTATACATAATCACATGTTCATGCTGCTGGATGCTTTTAATTATGAATATTCTACATACATGTTTTTATAATTATGAACCTTTAAAACTTTATTTTGCCAATTTTATTAAACCAAAGACTCAATTTGCATAATAGTAGTGAAGGGCATAGTTTTGATCATCGATGACTGCTTACTTTCACTTGTGTCCAAACCAGGTTTTCCTTCTTTCTGTCTCTATTTTTTCTTGGGTACACATTATTCAGATACACAACCTAAGTCTTCAGAGTTTCCTGTCAGTCAATGATTCTCAAACTTTCATGGACATTCTCAAAGTTTCACGGACATTTTTTAAGAGTTCTATCGTAACCCTATCTTCTCCCCTGACCTTGGATTTCTGGTATCTTCCTAAACTAAAAGAAAAAAAAGAAAGAAGAAAAAAAAAAAAAAAAAGGAAAACATCAATAGCTTTGAATAAAACAAGATTTTTAAAACTCTTTCCCTTCCCTTCTTAACCATTTCTCACTTGGACATTGAGAACTCATAGCGTTGTATACAAAACGGACAGAAATTTAGTTTTAAAGCTATACATTTTACTAGTTATAAAATATTACTTGTTAAGGACCACATTTTCACATACTGTACTGTTACTCTTCTACTATTTATCATGTTACAAATTTCAGTAAATATTTCCAAATGCACCTTATTGTTGTATAGTTCATATTCAGATGTTCCCCCCAAAACCTCATGCAGTCAGTCATAGGCGGGGCTTTGGGGAGGCGACTAGACCTAGAGTGTGCGATGCAGTGGTTAAGGATGGCCCACCCAGAGTGTGGATAAGCAATCAGTAGGTGTTCAGGCTGGATGGAATACAAAGGCAGCTGCTGCTGCCTGCTGCTGCCGCTGTTGGCTTCTTGCCTCTTCACTCTCTCTTGTCTGCCACGTCATGAACTGTTTCTCCTCTGCACTACCCTCTGCCATGCCACCTGCTTTGGGGTCTGCCAACTATGGTCCAAAACCTGCACAAATAGTTGAAATAAATCTTGCCTCCTTTACCTTTGGGTGTTGGGTATTTTGTCTCAGTGAGGAGAAAGTAATTAAAATGATTCTTTGATGATATTTTTAATAAATCCTAGCACTCTTGAGGAGAGTCTTTAAGTTAAAAAAAAAAAGGTTAAGTTCTTCCTCAAATGAGATTTATTTATTTTGTTTCATTTTGTGATAGGTTTTACTTGTAATTTAGACTGGCCTTGAACCCACTATGTGGTCCATGTTGGCCTTAAACTCACAGTAATTCTCCTGCCTCAGCTTCCCTAATGTTCGAATTACAGATGTGCTTCACCATTCTCATTCCCTCAAATGAGATTTCTTATATCCCTGAATTTAAAAACAATTTCAGATCTTTCCATATTTTTTATAAATTTCCTGAGCTGTTTTCTTAGTCTCTTATTTTTGTGTGCATTCTAATTCCTTAATGTTTTTTTCCATGGAGAGGCATATTGGTAAAGTCAGATTTTTTCAATTATTTTGTTACTTTTCTTCATAGCTTATAGAAACACCTTCAGTCCATCTGCAGCATCATTATGGGGACAATGACTCCCACCCTATCAGTTGTGCCAGGATTGTGATCTCCCAACACAGAGGCATGAAATCAAAAACCAAAGGAGGTTAGAAGATTGGCATTGGAAACAAGAAGAATAACTGCTGGATTTTTAGAAAGGGTTCCACTTAGGTGGCTGGTGAGGATCTTTGTCAGTGATAATTTATTTATACAGTAATGTCACAATGTGAGGACAGTGTGGATCAAACTACAAGCAACCCATAGGATTACAAGGGTAGTCACTTAGCTAATATGGATCCAATAGGACAGTGACTCATGCAACAAGGGGGTATGGAAGGAACAAAGGCATTCCGGGAAAGGTGGTGCGAGCATGACCTAGATCTTGTATTCATACCTGTGTGTAATACAGTGCATATCTAGGTTTATTGGACCAGGTCTTGCGGGTGGCAATATGATATCAGGTTGCTGATTCTCTCTAGGGAGGCTTACAGGCCTGGCTGTCAGACTCCACCTTGAGGCCTGGCCCTCCCCACTTTCCTCTGCTCACAATTTTGATTTTGGTCTTCTACACTGACTCTCTTGAGGTCTCATTCCCTTTCCTGGTTGTCCATTAATTTCTGTCTAATTTATCTGTCTATAATAGTATTTATGGGTATTAAACTTGATTTCCTCTCCAGCTTGTTGATTCTGTTTTTCCCTTAATGTTGCAATACCTGTTTCCTACCCTTGGCATACCAAACGCTGTGGTTATTGGTTTGGGAGCTTAATTTATTGTATTCTACTATATTTCTTCTTCAGGCAGTTATTTTCGTCTTGTATATGGAAATGAGGTATAGCCTGATGCTATGTTTCTTCTTCCACTGAGCCATCTTTTCAAAAATGTCATACACTTGGAGCACCAAAGGCAGTAATTTTTTTATCGTTATGCTTGATTTTTTTCTTGTTAGCTTACCATGATGGTCACTGCACAGTGCATTAAAACAGATGACCATACCATGATTTAAGAGTATATTTCAGCCATTTAACAGTCTCCTTTAGTTTTGGACACTAAGTAATAATGAACTGCAATATAAAATAATTCTGTTCATTGTTCTCTTCAACTAGGATTTGAGAGTCAATCAGAGTGGTCTTTTTCAGCCCAGCAACTCCTCCTGGCTGGAGGCCAGGACAGCTTCAATCCCTTGCCTTGATGCTGGAAGTTGAAGACACTGAAGAGAAACATATTTCTGAACAAGTAGAAGTTTAACCTTTACACTTCCCAGTTGGGCCACTTCCACCCTCATTTCCCTAATAGTAAGTAGGATAGCCAAACATCAGGCTCTTCTGTCCATGAAGATTATAGAAGAAAGTGGTGCAACTGAAAAATAAAGACCCTCTTCCCCAGATTAAAATGTGTTTGGAGTTGTTTTTGTGATATTTCATTTCGTCTTTTACCAGAAAGTGACATCCTGCTTCACTTTCCCTCAAGTAAAAAATATCTCAGACTGCACCCTTTCACATTGTCCTCCCCAAAGCCATTTTAACTCCTTTACTTCTGCTCTATTTAAAAGTCTTTTCTTTACATTTGCATAACTTCAAGGTGTCTGTCTTCATAACAAATCATTTGTCCATTCAGAAGTGTTGAACTTCTGAAAGTTCAATCACGAGTATCTAAGTTTCTACCTTTTGCCTAATAACATTTTTCAGGTTTTAAACAATGAAAGATGAAGATGGGTGGTTGTACCTAGCTGTGATCCCAGTACCTCAGGAGGTTGAGACAGGAGGATCAAAAGTTCCAGCCTAGGCCTGGTAATTTAACAATTATCCCAAAATAGTAAGACAGTATCACAAAATAATAAATGATTGTAGATATAGTTCAGTGTGATGGTTCTCAAGAAAAGAGGTAGGAGTAAGGAGATCTCTGAATCACTTATGTAGCCCAGAAGTGTGGTTGTGTGGTTTCTGTCATCCCTGCCCGCTACTTCTTATTCAATTCTTGAGGGAGGTGAGATCTGTGAAACTTGATACGAACTCTACATCATCCTTGCAACCTGGCCCTATGCATCAACTCATTTCAAGTTTTTTTGTTTGTTTGTTTGTTTTTTATGAACAGCAAGAAGGAAATGTCTTCCCTTCAGCAAGTGAAGGTATTATAAACAGCTAAATTATGTAGAAACTAATAGGCTTTTAGACAGGAATAGGCCCTTGAGATTAGTATGAAAGGGGAAAATGCATTAAAAATAACTGGATATTTATCTGAAGCAGGCAAGGTTTCAAGATAAAATCAAAATGGCCAGAATTGCATACTTACCCAAGGGATGAATAGAAACTTGAGATCATGCTGCAAGCAGTGATTCCAGTCCATTAAATCCAGATATGCATCAGACACTCAGGTGAGTGACCAGGATATCTGCACCCATACTTTCCCAAAATTGTTTCAAGAGTCATAGATAAATTGAGGTTACTAATGCCAGCCATGTGACCTTACTATGTATCCACTTCCCTATTGGATCAATATTAGGTTAAACAGGTATACTTGTATACATGTTGCCAAGCTGATAAAGGTTTGACCCACATTTTACCTACAGTGTGACTTTGCTTATAAATTACTCCGACAAAGGACCTTGGTGACCACCCACTAGAAACCCCTGTTGTCTGTCAGGAGCTATTTCTCAGTAAACTTTTCCTACTCTTAACTTCCATTGTCCACTGTAATTAATTCTTCACCTTAACTTCAGGGTTATGAAGTTATGTCTGCACATCTGACATCTAGCAGTTTGGGAGTTAAAATTCTTCCTCTATCAGAAAGAGCATCCAACATGAACAAAATGAAGTGGAGCATCCAATCTGAACAGAGTGAAGAAGTTTCGTATATATTAAGAAGTTATATGGGCTGATGAGATAACTTAGTGCTTGCTTAGGCAAGCACAGAGACAAGGGTTCAATCCCTGGCCCCATATGCCACACTGGCCATTGTCTGTGGTGCACTGAGCTGGCCACCGAGTCTGGGCATGGTGGCATATGCCTATAATCCCAGCACTGGCAAGGTTGAAACAGGAGGATCACTATGAGTCTGAGCTGTGTAGTGAGACCCTGTACAAAATACATTTAAAAAAAAAAGAAGTTATAGACACACATGCCTGTAATCCCATGCACTCGGGAGGCTGAGGCAGGAGGATTGTTGTGAGTTCGAGACCAGCCTGAGCTATAAAGTGAGCTTAAGGCCAGCCTGAGCTGCATAGTGAGACCCTGTCTCAAAAAGACAAAAAAAAAAAAAAAAAAAGAAGAATAAAGGAGTAAAGAAAGGAGGTAGGAAAGGGATACCTCTAAACACCTACATAAAGCCCCAAAGAACTGTTACAAATTTATGATTCTAAATTTGATGCCTTTTCTCTTTTTGAGTTGTAGAACAGATAACAATATCCAAGACCTACTAAACAGCAAAGGAGACATGTTTTTGGCCCAGTATAATAAAAGCAGAATTGAAGTTATAAATCTACTTCTCAATCCAATGAGATTGGGTGATGTAAATATAGGGTAAAAGAAATGAAGGGGTGTGATAAGCTAATGAAAAGGGAAGTATAGTCAGTGTGTTTTCTAGGAATGGGTAGAGATAATCTGTAATTGTACATTCACCTCTTTTCACTTTTTATTTGGTTCATATCAGTCATGGTTATGATAATTATCAACTTCCATGGTATTACCACATGGGATGGATCTAGCAGATAGATTTCAGGCTCTTCTGTATGGTGTGCCAAGAAGTACTAGCACACATTCAATGCCAAGAGAAAAGCAGCCACATTTATTGAAAGTCAAAGGAGATGTGTTCAGGGCAAATCTGTGCAGACAAAAATTATGACATGAACATCAAAGTGGTGCTGGGATGACAGGAAAGTAGAAAACACATGGCACACAGTAAATCAGGCTTTCAGAGTTTTAAAGGATATTCACCCCATTCTGGTTGCCTCTTATTGGGTCTCTAGAGTAAGAGTGACAGAGTACTGAGTCATCACAGAGCTTTCAACTCTTTTGTCTGTACAGAATGCACTTGGATTTTAATTATAAGTATGTGATTGTAGTACACATTCATGAAGCTATAAGAAGGCTTAACTCAGGAAAAAGCTGCTGTAGGTCAGATCAGAAAAGCAAATGTGCTTATTCTACCATAAGCTCTGAGCCACAGCATCAAAGATTCCTTGGGTCTTTGTTATCTTATTTTCTACCTCTCTCTTGAAACAATGGAAGGAATATTGGCTCACACTCTGCATGGTACCACCTCTATTGGTGCACTGAGCAAGAATGTAATTTAGCATGCAGATGGGGATATAATAAGGTAGTCTGATGATTCTTCTCTAAACCATCTAAAATCCAACCTATTTGAAGTAGCCCCCCTGAAGAGGGACTTCTGCCCTACATATGTTCTATCCTCTAAGATAAGAAGATTATAGTAGAGTAGAAATTCAGTTAGGTTAAGTAGGCAGTACAAGATAGGGCAGGGTAACCAAAGGAAGGGTGTTGGATGGAGCAAGCCAGAAGACAAAAGATAATCACTCTGGAAATCACTAGTGTTTCCTTGAAATTAAGAGAAGTGAGATTATAGTGGGATGTCTCTCATCTTCTTAAGCTCTCTTGACCCTTATTGTGCCTGGGGTTTCTGAGCTGTCTGAAGAGCTCTTTAATACACACAGGAATATATTTCCTATGTTTCCTGAAGCTCAGGCCAGTTGATTCTCATAGCCCCCCTTTTGCACACCCTAGAATGACACTTCAGGATTTATTTTTGTTTTCCTTACCCCCGGCTGTGTTCTTAATTGCTATGCAATGGCATCTCACTGACAGATGCAAGGTTGCTGACACTATGCCAGTCTCACTAAAATGAAGTTGTCTGGCACCTGAGGGAAACTTGGCCTTGCGGACACTTCATTTCTCATTGAGACATCTGTGCCCTATTTTCAGGGCCTGACCTGTAGGGAACATACTGTCTGACAGGAATTCCTGTTACCCTCATTGCTCATCTGTGATGCTACCTGAGTACCAGAGTGGTACTCAGATCCAGCCTCCATAATCCCAAGCATCAAAACTTTGAGAAAGCAGAGTGAAGGTGCCCCAAAGACTTAGAGACCAAGAAGAAAGTGTGCTCAGAGGCCTATGGAGCTCTCACCCATCATATGACTGAGCAAAACTGCAGCAAAACTGGTCAACAGAAAATTTGTATCTGTTTACTTTTACATTTTTTAACGTGTTTTGTACAGGGTCTCACTATAAGCTCAGAATCATAGTGATCTTCCTGTTTTCAGTCTCCCTAGAACTGGGATTATGGGCATGCATCACCATGCCTGGCCTAGGTGGCCCACTTCAGCAAGTCCCTATACTTGCTTAAGCAGATGCTTAGTCCACTGAGCTATCTCACTGCCCCTTGAAAATTTATATATTTAGGGAAAAGTAATGTATAATATCTAGCCAGTCAGTGTACTGTGAACAAAAAGAACTCTGTGTTTCCAAACTTGATTTGAAAGAAAAAAACAGATTAAAATATATAGCTCTCACCAGAAAGACCGAAAATAGCACATGCTGCTAAGGATTTGGAGAAAAAGACTCCTTGTACATTGATGATAGGGGTGTAAATTAAGGCACCCATTATGGAAGAAAGGTTAGTGTTTCTTAAAAAAGAAATTAATGATAGAACTATTATATAATCCAGCAATTCCAAAACTGGATATACAGCCAAAGGAAATGATATCAGAATGTTGAAGAGATGTATGAACTCCTACATTGCAGCACCATTCACTATAAAGAGATGAATACCACCTAAATGTCCACCAGCTGATGCATGCATAAGCAAAAATGTGGCATATGCATTCTGGGAAATACTATTCAGTCCTTTTTTGGAATGAAACCCTATCATTTGCAACAGATACTGCAGACAGAACTGGTATCATGATGGTAGGTGAAGTAAGTCTGGCTCCAGAAGGCATTGACAGTGCTGAGTGGTTAGGGCATGGTAAACAACTGAAGAAGAGGGTATAACCTGTGAACAAAAAGATTCAGGACACACACACAGAACAGTTTTAAGCCCTGCACCTGGAACCAGTCAGAAAGTGCTTTCTTCAATTCTTCTGACATGAATCAAACAGAGTTTTTATAGGGATGTCTAAATCAGACAACAATCTGAAGAGGAAGAGATACAAATGACCACTTTTATAGCACGTTCTTCCATTTATTTGACTGATGTTAGAAATTTCTTCAGTTCTGTCAGTTGTGGGAAGCTGGTAACACTGCTAAATAATTATTTTTATAGACATTTAGCTGAACTCTACTCAATGGAGGGACCCTCCTTGCAGTCCAAGAACAAAGCAATTTTGTCTCTGTTTATGGATTCATTTTCAGTCCTGATCTAGACATGCATCTGTTTGTTTGTTTTTATGTTTACTTTTAAATTGCTTGTAATATCCTCCTGGCTCCCATATTGATCAATGAGTTAAGTAAGATCTTTGATATAATTTTTTGTTTTATATTTGAAGAGTCATGATTTTACCTCTTTTCAAAAATCACCTTTTAACAATATTTTTTCCATTAGAGCAGTATAAATGTAACACTTGAGAAGCAATCTTAGTATTTACCCACATTTATTTTAAAAATAGACTCTTTGAAAAAATAAGAACTTTGTTTAGAATTTTGTGATGCTGTCTCCTAACAAAACATTTATTTAAAGTTGGTTAATTTTATTTAATTGTTTTTATGGTTTTTTGAGACCAGATCTCAATATGAAGTTCATGCTGGCCTTAAACTCATTATTTAGCCCAATCTGGCCTCAAACTCCAAGCAATCTTCCTGTCTCAGCCTAACAAGTTCTGGGATTGTAGGTCTGTGACATAATACTCAGCTCAAATCTTTTATTAATAATTTCCTTATAATGAGTATATCTCTAACTGAAATGTTTCCCACCTTGTAGCATCCCTTGTCTTATTTCATATTATTAAAAAGTAATAAACATAAACAATTGATAAAAGAATCATTTAGTAAATATTTATTGAACACTTTCTCTGTTTCAGGCTTGTTCATTTATTAGCCTAAGGATACTAAAATATGTGTCTCACTTTTGCAGGGATCCTTTAAATATTACACAAGGCCAAATCCACCTTTCCAGCTTCCACCACCACAGAAAAAGTCCAGTCAAAGCACATGTTACAAGCCCTCGAAGAATCTTTGGAAGGTTGTATCAGCTGCCAACAAGATAGCAAGGCCACCTCTCAGGCCTGTCATGCTTCTTGCACATCTGCATTCCAATTCAACTTGACCCATTTTCCCTTCATTCTCAGCTCTCACATGAGAGTAAATTGTCCTTTGGCCCAATCCTGATTTCTAATGGTAACAGGAAGAGCAATTCCAGGCTGTGACATTGTTACAGAGTGGGCTGAAGTTAGAGGTGGAGCCTTTCCAATGACCAGTCTCAGAGCCATATTCAAATGGGTAAAACAAGACTACAAGAGAACAAAAAGACAGGTCCAGAGGCCAGGACATGCTCATGAATGTGGGAAAGTACTAGAACAGCTGATATGGGAATTAGAAGATGGGCTTTTGCATGAATAAGGAATACTCTACAATCAAACTGAGAGTAAGCATCAGTGTGACAAGCAGTCCTATCCTGCCCTGGATGGATCAGTTCTGAGGTGGAGATAGACAAGTAAACAGGTGATTAAATTGTTTGATGCATCAATTAATGACCAGAACACACTAAGGAAACCTGCAGAATGAAAACCAATCTAGTTAGTATGCCTGTATGAACTCAGATAGTGTAGAGTATAAAAAAGGGGGAAGAATAAGCCAGAACTGAGTAGTTTGTTCAGAACAATACAGAAAAAAACATCAAATCTGGCAAGACAAACTTTCTTGTCTTTGAAAAGTATCTGCATAGGTGGAATAGAAATGATTAACTAATCAGGACTTTTGACAAAGTAATGAAATCTTTCTTCCATACTTACCAATTAACATTAAAATGTACTAATCATTAGTTATCCTATAGGGTTAATGTTGTAAGTTTTTCCCTTGCTACCATCTTCCCAGAAAAAGGACTACTCATAAAAGGGATTCATGCATTCTTGTATCCGGGACTGAGTATTTCACAGTCTAAGTAAACTTGGTCTTTTGTGGGAAGATTGACAGCGACCATTTGTTTCTGAGCCTTCTCAGTGCTAAGATATAGATAGGGTTTAGGGCCAGACTGGTGGCTTTACTAAATTCACAAAAGATAAACAAACAGCTATCAGCATTCTTCAGGGAGCCCCTATCCTCTTCTGTGACCCCTTTGCAACTCTTAACAATAGCCTGGTAAGTATGGGTTAGGTGTTACCAGTCAATGCTGTGGGAACATCCACTCCCCCTTTAATAAAAGTATAGTAATAAATAAACATATTTTTCTCTCACAGCCTTATTTTTGCTCAGTAGCAAAGAAATTAACTTCTGTCTAAACAGAAAACAGTACAGGCCAGTAATTTTTTAGTTCTATCTATATAAAATTGAGCATCCCTCAGATAAACTGCAGTTAAGCAGAAGTTTTATTATCTTCTACCATTCTCCAGATCAGTGTTTTTTTCCTTCTCTTTTCCTGGAATCCTCCCATTCTATCCATCTAACTCTCAGAAGGTCTCTGACCTATCAACTCTGTGGTTCTAGTCCTACAACTAAGACCCAGTAGTATGTGCTATCCTGACACAGGCCTAATTACTAGTTTGCCTCCCTCCTCTACTTCTAGGGATAAGGTCCTCTAGCCAAGCAGACCCCTTTATGAAGGAGAGCACCCATGCTTCCTGTGTAACCCTGCAAGATGATTTTCAGTTACATGTTCACCTGCAGGAGACTCAAACAAGCTGGTCATACTGTCTCACAGGAATCAGGGGTTACCTCGTCCTCTGATACTACAGAGCCTGTCTCTCAAACCCATGATGATTTATTCTGTTCCCATGTACTATGTTCATGTGGCCTTCTGTGTTCTCCTCTGTGCCATGTATTTGACTAATGAACTGCTTTTACCTCTTCTGTCCAGTTTCAGGTCTCAAGTTTTTGAGCATCCTTGTAATTCTAAAGCAGGCAGCCATGCCTCAACAATGGAATACATCAGAATGATTAAATATCTAGAAATACCAGCAGGGGAGAAATGGAAATTCTAATTACATGGTTGGGTGCATGTTGGATGAGGAGTTTGCTTCATCTTGATCTGTCTGTGGCTGGAGTCCTTCTTACTTCATCTGGTGTTGGCTCTGGTGTTTTCTTTTTGCCAGCTCTTTGGAGTATTCCTGTAGATGTCCAATAACAGTGTAGAAGGGTGTTGAGCAGCTTTTTGGCTTTGGTTACCCTACAAGGTGACCGATAATGTGTTAAGTCCTCTAAGATCTACCATCAGGCTTAGTGTAGCAGGCCTTGTCCCCACAGGGAAGTCTGTTATTGCAGGGTATCTGACCAAGTCTCTGACCTCAGCTGCCTCTATTTGACTTCCATACTTGGAAGCTTTGGGATATCCCAAGGCTGAGGTTGACTCTAAAGGAAGCCAAAGGTGATCTAGGCCCCTTCTTGTCTCACTGCAAGCTCCTTGGGGCCCTGAATGCTCCAGAGGTGAATAAGGATTCTGCAGCTGCTGCTGCACAGCAAACTAGTAATAGTGTGTCAGATTCTTGTTTGCTTACACTGCAAGACTAAAAATGAATGTTTCCCCTGTATAGACATGCTGTCAAAGTAAATCTTGCTCACTTAGAAGACTTCTCTTTGCTTCCTTTGTGTGTCTTCCCCTTAAAGCCTTGCTTCATGAAAACTGATTCTGTGGTCACTTTCTTTATTTCCTCATAGCACATTCACTTATGGTTGTAAATTGGACTTTAGTCCCTGCAACTTCTTTCAGTAAAAGTTATCATTGATCTTCAAATTGTCAAATTCAATGACAGTTTATGACTTAGTCTTTCTGAATCATAAAGAGGCATTTTACTTGTCTGTTCACTGCCTCCTGAAAATGCTCGCTTCATTATCAGTGATTCCACTGCTGCTAGTCTTACCACCTCCTTTCATCATTTTTCAGTGTCCTGCCTACAGGCTCTTGTACTTACCCCTCAGTGATGCTGCCACAACTCAAGGCATGACTCTTATTATGTGCTTTTCAGTCCACTCACACACTCACTCGGAGACCCACACTCCTTCACCTACCATTTATGAATGACCCAAGGCCCATAAGCCTACAATTCCATATGCCCAGTTCAGGAATATTGCTGGACTCTGGATCCAAAAATTATATTCTCTGTCTCTTTGTACCTCTCTATCTCTGTCTCTCTCTGTCTCTGTCTCTCTCTCTCTCTCTCTCTGTCTCTCTCTCTCTCTCTCCTGAAATTTGAAGTCTAACCACTTCATGCTCAACATGAATTTAAATTCCTCTTTCTGAGATAGGAAGTAGAGCATAGCAAAACTGGATAGAGAAATAAGAAGGACCTATTAATTACAAGATCATAGAATGTAGGAATCCATTGGTCTCACTGTAATCTGTACCCTGTGGAGAAACTGCAGCAGGAATGAGAAAAAATATAGACAAGAAGACAAGAGCTGAGTCAGGTAGTAGCCTCTTTGCTTAGTTGGTGAGATCACCTCAGAAAATCAGTAAAGGCTTTTATTTAACCTTTACAAAGTTGGAATGTACAAGATTGCCACAATGTCCAGGCAGGATGTTTTTTCAACACTGAGGTAGTTTGACTACTTTAGGCAATAAGGACTCATCTTGCCCTCCCACAGTGGATCAATTTCCAGCTTCAACAGCACCCAACAACAAGACATGAACAAATAATTCCAAGGACCCCCTATGTGAAACTTCTTGCATTCTCCCATGAGATGTGTACAGTACGAGGTGCCCACTAATGTAATTCTTAATAGTAACACACCCTGTCTCTTCTAGACCAAGGTATACTTTAATCTTTGCTCATTTTCTCCTTTTCTCTTTTGTTGGCCCCAAATTTATTTTGCAGAGCCATCTTTTTCTTTACCCCTCATCCCTCACTTTTCAAATGAACTTTTGGTACCATTTTTGGCTTGTCTAATTCAATTCTTTGTTCAGAACAGGAAGGACCTATGAAATATATTTAATTGGTGAGCCATTTCAAAAGGAATTACCAATAACACTTTCTTCTGTACTCCCCAAGTTGAAGACACAATACTTGATACAATGACCTACTATTCCAGTTATTCTAGACCAGTGATAGCAATCCTACAGCACCTGTGCCACAGCAGGAAGTTTATATCACTGAAAGCTCTCAAGGGCTCACTGTTCTAGATTCTGTCTCTCCTGTTTCTACCTCCTTGAGTGTAATTTTACTTCATAAGTGCTACCTTTGAGCTATTTTTTTCTCTCCTGTTGTACTGTCATCATCTTGGTTCAAGCCTTCACTGCATTTTGCCTAGATTATTGTTCTCTTTCCTCTAACCAACCTCTACCATCCTGATGTCTCTGAAATGGTAAATCTGCTTATCTCACACCACTATACTGCTTAGATTGCTTCAGAATCCTATAACTTTCAAGATAAAGATCAAATTCCTCAGTCTGGCTCATAAGGCCCAGGCTTACATTCTGGTAACATACTCTCTTTGCAAATCTATATGCAGGAATGTAAGTGTGTTACTTAGTCTTTCTATGTCTCATTTTCTTGCTACTGGAAAACGATACATGGACAGCACATAGGTGGTAAGATAGATGTGACCACTGAGGGAGATAGGCCATGAGAAACACTTCAGCATGCCTAGCACATAGGAAGCACTTTATCATTATCATCTCACCTTTCTTCTCTTCTCCAGTCTTTGATCATAATTGTTACTTCACATTTCTGAATATAGCCTATGACTGTGCTCTACTAGGTTTCTTTGTGGTATCATTTCCTCCGCTTATAATACCTTTTCTTCCCTCAATTAGCTCATACTTAGTCTGAGAGACTCTGCTCACACCATTTCCTCTCAGGAGCCTTCCTTGGCTTTTCTGTTCCAATATGTTTTCATAGCTCTTTTAGGTCCATGCATCCCAACACTGACTGCCCTGCTTAAGGTGTGATTATATCTGTGTCTCCCATCCAAGAGGCTATGTCCCTTAAAGGCAAGAAATGGCTTTGTATCCTCAGTTAAAAAAAAAAGAAAAAAATTTGGCACTGTTGAGCTATGCTTTCTATAAATCATTGTTAGGTGAATTAAACAGCTAATCATCAGGTGCTCAGGTACTAGAGGCTAACATTTACTTCGGGTAAACATCTTACATCAAATTTTGCTTATCTGTTTTCTTTTTCCATTAAAATCCTAATTCTGAAATGGGAAATTGACCACTATTAACTCACTATCAGTGCTGAAACTAAGCTAACCAACTTGAAATTTATTACAGATCAATATATGTCTAAAATGTACTCGTATTTTTAATCAAAGTGCTTATTAAGGCAGTAGGATAATTTATTTAATGACAAGATTTAAAATATAGCAGGAGGAGGGCCATAGTACAAGATGGAGTAATAAATTTTATAATTGAATTTCTTAACATTGTTCAAATAACATGAAGTATGATGCCCAGGCTTCATAGGTAGGTAAACCCGTGGGTCTATTACACGAAAGCATTCAACTGAGAATGCATCCTGAAGGTTTTCATAATTAAACTAGTACTGAGGTACTGGAGTGATATCAGCAACAAAAAGGCAACATGACCATAGAAAGGAATAAAATTCTTACACATGCTACAATA
The DNA here is from genome assembly GCA_004027165.1 of Ctenomys sociabilis. Lineage (NCBI taxonomy): Eukaryota > Metazoa > Chordata > Mammalia > Rodentia > Ctenomyidae > Ctenomys > Ctenomys sociabilis. The sequence goes on from PVKA01011277.1 coordinate 55,043, forward strand.
TGTTAAATGAAAAATGATCAACATAAAAACTATATATTAGATGACTCCCTTTATGTGAAATGTTCAGGATAGGCAAATCCATGGAGACCAAAAGTAAATTGAGGCTGAGATAACAGAGAATGACTTCTAAAAACTATGGGCTTTCTCAGAGGCTGATAAAAATGTTCTGTAATTAGTAGTGGCAGGTGCACAACCTTGGAAATGTTCTTAAAGATCACTTACTTGTATGTCTTAGAAGGGTAATTTTTATGGTACATTAAATTATACTACAATAAAAATATACAAGAAACAAATTGATACACAAAAATGCTAACCATGGGAAAAAACAGCATGAGTCATTTATTATTGCTATTAGAAGATCTACATAAATATAAAGGGTTATATGACCAGCCATTCTACTAGATTTTTTTTCTAATAGATTTTTATAAAGCATCTTTATATTTCTTTTCCACCAGTTTTCTTTACTCCTATATCCTTTTGTCACAGGCTCTAGAGACAATTATTGATTGGGGTTTATTTCTATTGTGAACTTTCAATTTTCTTTAAGTAATTTCCTTTAGTTTTCTAATGAGTTCAGTTTAATTCATTCAATAAAGATTAAATGCTGTATGATTTTAAATTTAAATGTCCCTTTTGATTCAACTTTTAAGATGGACACTATAACTATTCTGATGCTAGAGATAAGCTGTAATTATTAACATTTTCTTTCTTTTCATGTTTATTATAGTACATGATTTATTATTTTTCACTATAAGTGTCAGTAATACAGAGGCATACACTGAAAGCTATGGTGACATTATACTTACAATCTCTTTGTTAAAGATAATGTAAAGTTGAGAGGCCAGTGAAGAAATGTTTATTGAAGGACTGCTATGTAAGCAATAGCTCTTAGCTTTTCTATGCTTCAGAGCATATTTAAAAAAAAACAACTATTTTGGGTCACAAACTTGAAGAGATGGTACAGACTGAACAAGTCAGCATTGAGTATACTGCAAGACCAGAACTCAAGGGTTCATGGAGTCTATTAACACATCTACTATCCACTTCATTTCCTTTCTGCACTGAGGCCTTGCTGAGAAGAAACACAAGCACCTTTTTTTCTTGCAGGTCTAGGATTTGAACCTAGAGCCTACACACTAAGCTATGCCCCCAGCCTTCCCACCTCCCTTACCCATTTTTTTTTTTTAGTACACCATCTCGCTAAGGTGATGAGTTGCCCAGGCTGGACTCAAACTCATGATCTTCCTGCCCTGGGCTCCCTGAATGCTGGAATTACAGAGTGAACTGCCGCATTCACTTCAATTGCTTCTTTGACCCTGATGCTTTGCAAACTCAAAGACAAGAGTTAGTTTGTGTGGTAATGAACATGTAATGTAGATAGCTCCAAAATTATCTAACATTTTGATGTCACATTTTTATAATGTCTAAATAAAACAGTTCTGCTTTTTGCACAATCTGGGATACCAGTTCCAACTTTTCCCCTCCATCAATATTTTCTTTCAGTTCCAAGAGATGCACATCTGCTTTGCTGTCCACAGTGTAGCTGCATTTGCATGGGTTGTTTTTACTTTGAACCATTATTTATGGCTTCTTTATTAACTTTTACCCAGTCCGAAGATAAAAATCCTATCTAGGTTTCCAAAAGATTTTCCTAATATAATAGGATAGTACAAAGGGACTGAAGTGATTTTCTCATAGTTTATGTGGCTTAAGAGGCTGGCCTCAAGATGCAGGTTGATTCAGTGTGGTGAAGGTGCTGTTCATGCTTGCATAAAGCCATGTCATTGGAGGAGACACCTTGTGTCTCTCCTTCTTCAACATGTCAGCAGCCCTGCCAGACTAAGGCCTTGCCTTGTAATTTCATTTAACCTTTACTGTCTCCTTTTGCAGCAACATTCAAAGTAGGACTTCAGAACATACTGCATTTTTCTATCAGTACATGTTTATATTAAATGATTACATTTTTTTCTATGGAATTGGTACACATACATAATACATGTTATCTCTTTTCTACCCTTTTCCTTTTCCTCCTTTCTCTGTCTCTTGAGCCTCTCCCTATTTGAGATAGATCTATTCCCTAACCTATCATTTATTTATTTATTTATTTATTTTTCTCTTTATTTATATTTGGGGTTTTCAACATGAGAGAAAGCATGAAAAGATGACCCAAATAACTCAGCTGATTAAAGTGCCTGCAAGCAGGCTCAGGGGCCAGGATTCATTGCCTGGGGAATGCCCTGCTGGCCCTGGGGCACACTGAGACAGCGATTGAGACTGGGCATGGTAAAGTGCACCTCCAATCCCAACTTTTGGGAGGCTGTAGATAGGCGGATTACTACGACTATGATCTAGTAGTGGGACCCTGAACACTCTGTAGACCCTTCCCTAAAATACAAAAATAAATAAATAAATTCATGAGATATTTGAACTTGTGTGTTTATTTCACTTAACATTATGGTATTAAAGTGCACCCATTTTCCTACAAATGACTTAATTTTTTTTTTTTGTAGAGTAGTACTTCAATACATGAATTTTTAGGGGAAGGCATCATCTAGTCTGCAACATTTTTATTCTGACTCCAAAATTCATATCCTCCTTGCATACAAAAATTCATTCATTCTACCCCAGTGGCCCTGAAGATCTTAACTCATTGCAACTTCAGCTCTAAAATATAAAGTTGAAGTATTCATCTAGATATCCTCTAAGGTAAGTATGAATATTACTAGAGGTACAATTCATTCTGAAACTAAATTCTTCTCCAGCTGTGAACCTACTCAACTAGATAAGTTATGTGCTTTCAAAATCCAGTGGGGGCACATGTATAGAACACAGAGTAAAAATGGGACAAAAGCAAAGGATGAAAGATCACAAGCAGTATAAAGCCAAACAAGGCAAATTCATTAGATTTTAAGGCTTGAGGTAAGCCTGTGTGATGCAGTACTCTGCTCTTCATGTCCATGGGCATGACAGTTCTATCCACAGAACTCTGTGAGGATTTCTGTCCCCTACCCCACACTGACTTTACATCCAAGTGGCTCCAGCTCTAGGTGGAGGCATCCTTGCCTGCTGCAGCTATATAGGAGATAAAGGAGAATGCAGTCTTCCCCTATGGCATTGTGGTCAGTAGGAAGTCCCATAATGGCAGTGATCTCCATTCTTAGTAATGTCTATAGCAAGCAAACTAGAAACTCAATGGAGTAAACACCGTAATCCAACTCTGAAAACTTAAGAATCAGGAGAACTTGCAGTGAAATTTTCAGCCTAAAATTTAGCAGGTTTGAGGCTTAAGTAGAACCAGTGTTTCAATTCAAGTAAACAAACAAACAAAAAACAAACAAACAAAAAAAAAAACAGGACAAAATTGATGTTAGAGCTCATGCAATGAGACAGGATTTCCCCCTTGATTGTAGGCAGGTCCCCTGTATGGTACCATCCACTCAACTGTATTTTATATCCAGGCATTGCTGTAACAATGTGTGTCCTTCATTATAAAGTAAATTGAACTTTATATACCTTCAGACAGTTGGTGGCGAAACTCTGAAGGGTTTTGGCACTTCCACTAAAGACCACTAAGTAGCAAATTAATTGTAAAGCTGGTAGTAGAAGCAAACCCTACAAAGAAGAAAGGCACTGGAGCTTGCTTTCAGTTTCCAGCCCAAATTGGGAGAACAAAACATAGATACAGAAATTGTTGATTAAAGTGAAATGCTTTAATAAGATGACAAAGTAATAAAAGTAATAAGATGACAAAGAGCTTCTGAAGAAGTATTGTAGAGTTGAACCTTGGAGTATGGGTTGGTGTAGACAAAGAGAGGTAGGGACAAAAATTCTCCATAAATTCATGATTGCTTTAGTTTTCAACACTAGGGTACGATCCCACAGAAGGCAGTGAGAAATGGAAAGGGGTGGTAGGTGTGGTGGTCACAATGCCAAGGAGATACTAGCACTTTTTAGTGTAAGAATGTGTGGGGACTAAAAAAATTCTTATACTTCTTGGAATATTCTTGCATAAAGCTTATTTTCTCATACAAAACACTAAAATTCTCTTCTCAGAAAAATGTAGCTCTTTGATGCCTTTATTTGTAGATTTAATAAGCAGGCACTTCAGTGCAATGTATTAAAATTATTTCTTCTTACAATCTAGTATGACCTTTGTAAATATTTTTAAGTTATCAATCAAGATGAATGGTTGATCCTAAAACAGATATATTCACATGAGATAGTGTCTTTGTCTTCTACTACTAGTACAGACAGTTGAATGGATAATATGTAAAGAATGTAGATTAACTTCTTAGAATTCTGGTGTCTGGGAGGTCCAAGATCATGGTGCTGGGATCTGGTAAAGCCCTTCTTACTGAGTTACTAAAGAGGGGGTGAGCATCAGTGGCAAGCTACAGCAAGGGTACTCACTTAGGTCTCTTTTTCTTACAAAGCCATGAATACCATCATGAGGACCTCACCCTCATGATCTTACATAATCCTAATTATCTCCTCAATGCTCTACCTCCGAGGACCATGACCATATGAATTTTGGCAAGACTTACCAAATAAGATTCAAAACTTTGGACCTAGATTCCCAGATCAACCTCTTGCTACTCTGCCCATTGTTTCTTTCACAAGGACTTTACTGGTATATTGCAAATTGTCTTTGTCTTTCTCCTCTTGACTCTCTTCCACAGGACTGTAGGAAGAGTTCCATATAGTAACCACTGCAACAAAATGAGAATAAAATATCATGTTGTGAATGATTGAATAAACACTGGAAACATCAAAGAGGATATTTTTTTTTTTTTTTTTGTCTTTTTTTTGAGACAGGGTCTCACTGTGCAGTTCAGGCTGGCCTTAAGCTCACTTTGTAGCTCAGGCTGGTCTCGAACTCAAGAAGTTTGGATTAAAGGCTGGGGAGATAGCTCTGTGGTCTAAACACCTGCTTGGAAAGTACAAGGGCCCGGGTTTGATCCGTGGTCAAACCAACAGTTGATCCACCCACTTGTTCAGCACCAAGAGCAGAAAACAAAGATACTAGCCCATATGAATAAATCTGTCATTGGATCAACCATTCATCTTGATTCCTAACTTAAAAATATGCACAAAGGATACACTAGATTACGAGAAGAAATAATTTTGACCAAACCAGGTTTGATCCTGCATGCTTTTCTGGCCCCTGGGCATGATGAACACACGTGTAATCCCAGTGCTGGGGGAGCTGAGACTGGAGGATCACTAGGAGTTAAATTGCAGAGTAAGACCCTGTGCCAAATAAATAAATAAAAGCTTTTAAAAAATTAAAAAAAAAGAAGTTTGGATTAATGACTAAAGTTTATATTAGGTGGTTTACTCTGAGCTTTCTACCCCTACTCAGCCAATAGATACCATTTTCCAGAGAGCCAGAATGTGAAACAAAGTTAAAGAGACAAAAAAGTATGACTAAATATCTAGACATAGCTTTAATTTATCCAGTTGGTTTTAATATCAGCCTAAATATAAGTAAAGAAGGAAACAGAAAGGGAAAAGAAAACAATGGGACTGTGACCACTCAGGGATGCAGGTCCTGCACAGGCTAAATGCTGCAGGCAGCAGTATTACAGTTTGGCTATTATTTGACTGTCTCAAAATCTTCATGTGTTAGAATTTGATTCCTATTGTTAGACATTAGAAGGGTGAAAACAATCTAAGAATTTGGTGGGGGCAGGGGTGAAGTGGCTCTAGGAGGCTCTTAGGATAAGATTAGCTTGTTAGTGCAAAAACCTCATGTTTGAATTCTTGTAGCTTTATAAGAAGGGGGAGAGAGACCACACAGACAAAATGCACACCCTCTGTCTCTTGCCTTATTATGCTGTGTGCAATATTTGAGTTCTGCTAATGAGAAAACCATCTCCAAATGTGGCTTCTTAAGCTTGTACCTGCAGAAAGATAATGCAAAATAATCCTTTTCTCATTTAAAGTAAGCCTGCCTCAGATATTTTATTATAATGGTAAAATGACTAAATAAAGCAAACTGGTCATGAAATTGGGATCATTACTATACCTAAAACATGGAGGCAGACTTTGTTCTGGGTAAGTTGACAAACATTGGAGAGACAAGCTGAAAACTGCCTTAATGCTGAAAGCAGAACATTAGGAATGGGCTGGCAAGATAGCTCAGTGTTCTAAAGTGCCTGCTTAGGCAAGCTTAGGCAGGCATAAGGGACTGTGGTTTGATCCCTGTGCTACATGCCCTGACAGTTCAGCCCTCAGGATGGGCTGCACTGGCCAAAAAAAAAAAAAAAATTAGGGGTAATTCGGGTCAGAGCTCCAAAGAGCTCTTTTTGTTGTTGTTGTTGAGAGCTCCAAAGATGAGAAAACTATGAAAGAGCTGAAAAAATGCTCTTTCCTTGAGATTTCTGTGACCAGAATACTGCTGGAAGTGTGGACAGTAAAAGCCATGCTGACAATGTCTCATAGGTAGACAAAGAACTATTAGAAATT
>PVKA01011278.1:0-61466 GCA_004027165.1 Ctenomys sociabilis
CGTGTAATCCAGGCAGGAGGCTGAGGGAGGAGGCTTTCCCAGTACAGTTTCACCATCTGTCCTTGCAAGTTCAGAGTGGGAAGCAGGAGCGGCAGCAGAGCTCCGGAGACTCGAGCAGTGCTTTGTAGCCTCAGCTTAAGGTCACCTGGCCTCATGATGATGGGGCAGACAGCAGGGGACGTGGCTTGTGTATCCTGGCAGGTAAGATCCAGCTGCGACCCGGGGGTGCAGTGCCAGGGCCAGGGCAGGAGCCTTGGGAGTGATGAAAGGCCCTGACTGGGGCTACAGGACCACCCATAGCGAGGACTGGAGCCTGCCAAGGTGAGATGTGGGGCTTGTTTTGGAGGCATGAGGCAGGGGCAGTGGAGATGTGTGAGGAATGGGTACCAGGAGGCTGGGGCCAGGGTAGCCCAGGGAAGAGCTCCCCTGCCAGGAGGGCGCTGATCTGAGTGGCACAGGCCCTCGGGCGTTGAAGGAAACAAAGGGATTAGGCAGAGTTTCTGACTGCATCTGCGTCTCTGTGCACAGGGCTGTTCAATTTTATTTCAGAAACAAACATCCTTCATTAGCACAAACAGCAGCGGCCCCTTCCCATCACCGAGGATCAGCTGCCCCCCAGCTGATCATGCTGCTGTTTTTTACCTGGGTCTACCTTAGCAAGAGGAGAGATAGATGAGTCATCAGTAGGAGACCTCGAGGTACCAAGCTGGGCCTCCGAGGCCTGGCTCCTGTCCCCTCGAAGTGGGGTGACCAGACTCCTCAGGGCGCTGCAGCTGTGAGCAGAACACAGGAAGGGAGGGCCTCCCTTCCCAGCGCCCACAGAGAAGGGCGCCACCAGGAACTTGGCCTGTCATCCCCTGCCTTAGGCCCCACAAATAGCTCCAGACCCACGCAGCTCCCAGCTGGCTGACGAAAGCTGCTTGTTCCTGTTTCTTCTCTTTCTCTTCATTTATTTTTTCAAGGAAGCAAAATTCAAAATAAGAGGTGGCAGTTCTGGAAAACTTTCTTCTGACTCCTCAGAGAACAATGGCAGGATGGATGGGAGAGAGTCCTTGCTCAGGCTCTCATGGGGCTGCCCTCTGGACTCAGGAGGTGTGAGGCCTGAGGCAGAGGCCTGCACCCCCTCTCCCTGTCTTGGATTCCCTGCCCAGCTTCTCAGGGGGCCTCAGGGTGAGGTGTAATCTGCTATTTCCTGTTCCTTTAGTCTGGAGACCACACAGTGACAGTGTTCAGGAGTGGGCTGAGGCAGTGGGGTGCCAGCCATGACGGTGCAGGGGAGAAGGTAATGTGCAGCTGAGCCCTACAGGAATTATACCCTCAGAGTCTGGGCACAGCTCCAGTCCCAAAGGCAGGGCACCCAAGCCCTGCCACATTCGGGCATCGGCAGGAGGCAGGGTCGTAGTCCCCAGATGACATTGAGACCTTCATTTAAAAGCTTCTTCTTTGGGCAGTTCTTTCCTCCAAGGATCCCTGTGAGGCTGCATCCTCACTGCCCAGCTCTGGCTGGATGCAACTGTTTGGGGCTGAGGGGCGTCACCATGCCCCTCTAGGATCTGGCTGCAGCCACCTTTGTTGACACAAAGGAGGGAGGCAGGCCCTGGGGGCCCTGGGGACAGTGAGCCAGTGGGTGCAGGGCCCGTGGCTGGTGGCATTCACATCTCCCTGGTGCTGCACAGCCGAGGGGCCGTGGGAGGCCAACCTGCTGTCTCCCCAGCAACCTGCCTGGGAGGCTGCGGGTGGGAGGATGCAGGTTCAGGGTGCTGAACCAGCTGGGTGGCGTGACTGGGCCCTGGGCCAGAGCTGGGGGCCTGGGAGGGGGCCGTGGCGATAGCACTCGCTCGATGTGCACAGAGCTGTGGGAGGTCCCTGAAGTCCTCTCTGTCATGGCTTCTCCTGGCCACATGTGCAGTCCTGGCAGGTGAGCTGGCCACGCCTGTTCTCAGAGGATGCTCAGGAGAACAAGGCCAGCAGTGAGGGGCAGCAGGAACAGCCGGGAGACCCCAGGGACAGCGACTGGTGTGAGGGGAACAGCCGCTTAGGGCACTGCTGCCCGTATTCTGTCTCGTCCTCTGATTCTTCCCCTCCTTTATTTCCACGCCCCTGCATTTCTGAGCACACCCCTGCTATCCACATCCTCATTTATGCCCATTATCCAGGTCTACGTGGGTGACACAGCCAGTGTCCTTGTGGAAACTGTCACAGCCTCCCTGGACACTGCACCTTGAGTGTCTATGCAACAGACATGCTTGGTGTTCCCAAGGCCTGCCATGCCCTTCAGCTCCCGCAAGGTTTTGGGGTGAAGCTCTGAATGGTGCTGTCACATGTGCTGACACTGCCCACCTGCAGCCTGCGGCCTACCTGGCCCTGAGCACAGTGGCGTCAGGATCCCCTCCATCGCTCTCACGTAGTCAGGCCCCAGCCATGCAAGGTATGAACTCCTCTCTGCCACAGGCACCAGCTGGACCGTAACATCCTGGAAAAGCAGGTCTTGGCCCCCATATCTGGAGGAGTCAAACATCTGGAACCCGTTCTTGTTGTGGTCATCTCCATACAGCTCCTGGAAGCACCACAGGTCACCCAGCTTTCATGGGCCTTACAGGTCATCAGGGACCCAAAACTAAGTGACTGCAGGCGGCCAAGCCTGGTCAGAGGTCCACAGCATGAGCACTGTGGGCCTCTGTCACAGCGTGAAGAGTGATGTCAAGACACCATCCCGAGAGTCATTCTGGAACGTGATTCCAACCAGCGCTGGGGTGCAGAATGGAAGCGCGCAATTTATAAGGAAGGCAGATGCAGGGGGAGAGAGTGCAGCTACAGCAGCTGTGCGCTTTGCTCAGCCGGCTCTGCACTTCTCATCCCTTCCGGTGACGCCTCTGCTCCTCCGTTCCTATAGGGGATCTTTGGGTTGAAACTTTGGAAGACCTGAAAAGAGCCTGAAAGCAGCACGAGATGTGCTGGGCACCTCTGTAAACAGAGGACATCTGGAGAGAATGCACCCTTGCTGGTCAATGCTAGGCCATCATTGAGTGGGAAGAAGTGAGGCCGGGAGTCTTTTTGGAGGGGACACACAGAGCGATTTCTTGAAGATCTCATAGAATCGTCAGCCTTCTCCCCAGAGAAATGCATGCCCACAAGGACTCCTCCCACATCGCTTCAGAGGACCTGGGGGAGGGCCTGAGAAGCCCACAGCCCGGAGGATGCAGAGGCTGGGACAGAGTGACTCCACGGAGAAGGTGATTTCAAACTTTAGGGCCAGGCCCAGACAGCCAGGACCTCTGCAAGCCTGCACTGGTGGGAGGACAGAGCCAGAGGGGTTAGAAACCAGGTGCTCCTCAGACATCCTGCGTGTTTGTCTTTTTGAGACAGGATGTCACTATGAAGTTCAGGTTGGCCTTGAGCCCAGCTGATCTTGAACTCGAAAAGAACCTCCTGCCTCTGCCTCCCAAGTGCTGGTATTATAGACATGTGCCACCATTTCCAGCATTTTCTGGGTTTAGATTCTAGATGTGTCTTGGGTATGTAGCAGTAAAAGACTGGATGCACCAGGGGTGGGAGAGGCGGAGACAGACACACAGCCACTGCCCCTGGGGGATGGTATTTCAGGACATGAGGCTGGATGAGGTCGGTAAGGCAGTGGAGGCAGACAGATAAGAAGGCCTATCCAGGCCAGGGAGACCTGAGGAGATGGAGGCTGAGGGGACTAAAGGGATATTGGCTCTGTGGGGCCACAGGAAGGGATTTGAACTCTGGGAGGAGGGGGCTGAGGTCAGGGCCACCCAGGGGTGAGGAACATGATGGCCCTGGATTTGTCTAGATGGGTCACTGTGGCCCTGACAAGGGTGGGAGTCATCTTTACCCTTGAGAAAGACCAAAGGAGACTGCGCCAGGGTAGAGACAAAGCTCTTGAGGGACCTTGCTCTAAAGGGGCTGGGATTCTGTTTACAAGAAGATACAAGCAGGAGCCAGTGCATTTGTTTTTCAACAGACAGTGGGAAGAATAGCATATTTGTGTGTTGGCCGGAGTGGCCCTGCTGAGAAGAAAACATTGATGTAGGAGACAGAGGGGTCAGTGCCAGAGGAAGGGCTCTGGGCCAGCGGAAAGCACAGATTCCCCTCCCACCCCACCTCTGGCCTCCCAGTTTCGCTGAGGCTGCTTCTGGACTGCACTGCTGCTTCTGGCTCAGCGCTGGCACCCCGGCTGGGTGCACTGCTCACTGGCTCACCTGCGCCTGGTCCAGGAGCCCATACACAGCAAAGGGGTTGGTGTCCGGCCGCACCATGACAGCATGGGCTGGGATCTTGGCCAGGCTGCAGGCTTGGAACTGGTGAACCTCTGCACGTGCCCCATTGGTGCATAGCAGCTGGTAGTCCTGCTGCCGGAGCTCGGTGGCCCAGGGCTCCGTACTGTGGCCTGGGGACAGTGTGTGGTGGGGAGAAGTGTGGATGAGGTCTCCAGAACCTTTGCTGGGAAGACCCAGCGCTTTGTTCCATTGTCAGAGCCACACCAGATGGGGGAAGAGCGTGGGCCTGGATTAGTGGGGACTGGGGAGCACCTGCTCTGTGACTAGAGCTTTGAAGCCATCAAAGTAATGCAGGGCGAGCATCATCACCCCCATTTTACAGGTGTGTAAACTGAGGCTCTTAATCCTTCCCAGGCAAGGAATTGTGTTACGTGTTGTATCCTCAGGCCTGGACCAGAAGGTGGTGATCGGCTGTGCCCCTGCACAGGGAAATTTTCAAGCGGAGGGGGGAGGCTGACAGCTGCAGTAAGGGGCATTCCCAGGGCCTCTGCTGGCCAAGAGTCTCACTGTTCAGGTCTGCTGGGGGCAGGAATCTGTACTCTGGGCCGCCAGCCCAGCACTGCCGAAGCCGGTGGCTGTTCCCCGGGCGTTCTGAGCTACCCAGGGAGTCACACTGTGTCTGCACTTCCATGCATTCCCTTCACACCCACCCTCTGGATGCCAGAAGCCATGCTGGGTGGGCTCTGAGTGGAGCTAAAGAAAAAGGGGAAGAGCGGCTGGAGCGGGGCCTCACTGCAGATCAGTCTCCTAGGGTCTGAATGTTGAGATACTGATGTTTCCTGCTGTGTGTCTCGCTTGCCCCTGACAGATGGCGGTGCCCTTCCTGGCCTCAGCTGTGCCTTTTTGGGGTGAGGCTCTGGAGAGAGAGGTGTTAGGACCCAGTGGAGGCCAGGAGGCTCCAGCATGTAGGGTTGTAAGGCCTGGCAGGGTAGCAAGAAGTCTGGGTGCTAGATGTTGGGGAGCAGCCTGGGACCTTTGAACAGGCCACAGATCCAGTTGGGAGCAGGCTGGTATGGAGACCCTGTAGCCCACAGGAGCTCATGGCTCGGTCTGGGGTTCTAGGGTAACTCTGGGGGAAAGCCTGCCTGTGTCACACGTCTGGGTGAGCCCTGAGTCTTCCAGACTCAGTTCTCTGAGGCCCTCAAGCCCAACAGCCCCTGAGACCTAGATTGTGCTGGGGACAGAGAACAGCCCCGAGATGGGTTGGGTCTGCCTTGGCCCCAGCCCCTCACGTACCGTTTGTGTTGTCAAAGATAGTCGTGTGCTTCACAAAGGCTACATCCCCTGCCTTTTCCACCAGGCACCTGCCACCAGAGAGAGAGCCCACAGGTGCTGGAGGAGGAGGGTCCCCACCCAGGGCCACCCAGGTCCCTCTACCCCCACCTGCTGATGCATACCTGAAGGCCCCGCTGTCGCTGAAGTACCTCTCCTGGCTGTTGGCCACACACTTGTTTCGGCCCTTTGCATCCCCCATGCAGATCGTGCACAGTGAGGACGGGTATTTCCTGGCCTCACTCCCAGGCACACAGCTGCCATTGAAGAACTCGCTCACCCCTGGCAGAGGGGAAAGGTGGTGAGCAGGGGCTGCCATGGCAGAAAGAGAGCCGGGGGGAGGTATGTCCTGCAGCCTTGCTGACATGCCCCCAGCAATGGGAAACTCACTAGCTTCTAAGCTATACGTGGTGAGTGACTGAGGAGGACCGGTCCACATCCCTGGGATGGTACCTCTGATCACATTGCAGTCTGGGGGCCGGATGGAGCCCCTATGGATGAGGGCACCCACAGGCACGGTCCAGCCAGCAAGGCTGTCCACGCTGGGGTGGCAGGAGCGCTTGCCACGCAGCTCATTCAGGTTGAAAGCAGAGGAGATGTCCCGCCTCACCAGGGCCACAGCATAGTACACGATGCTATTGTTCTCTGAGGGCACAGGGACTTCACACAGGGGCTGTTCCTCTAATCCTTGCCCCATACTTTCTCCATGAGACCGTGGGGGGCCCAGCCGGCGGCCCAGGCTGCTCAGGACAGGGCCAGCAGGTCCCCAGTGGTCTGGGTGGCTCTGCTGTCAACCTGGATCCCGTCCATCCCTGGCCCTCCCTGGCCTTCCTCCCTTATAGCCTGGTGGCATTTCCTTCAAGGCGCAGAAGCCTGCAGATTTTTCTCTAAGCCTGGAGATCTCTAGTGGCCTAGTAGAAGGGACCAGGTCAGCACAAGGTGGCTGCTTAGGCCACCAGGAAGTGTGACTGAGCGGACAAGAGAGGACGACTGTCCCCCTCCCTGGGCCTCTACCATTGGAAGAAGCCAAGGCTGCCCAAGACTGCTTTTCACAGAGGCAGTGGACGTCCATAGGCCTCCTTACTAACTCTAAGATAGCCATGGATATGGCATGCTTGCAGGTAGCTGCCCGCTCCAAAGATGTGGCCTTAAAAGGTCAGTCAAGGACAAGGAAACAGCCAGAAAGAAGCTACACAAGAGCCACCAGAAAACATGGCATTAGACGAGGTTCCCAGAAGCCATTCCAAGTTGAGGGGGGTCAGCACCCTAGAAAATCAGCTGGGAACAAAGGGCCCCGGGGTCCTCCATCTTTCCAGAGCCCTCCCCCGGATTCTTTGTTACCAGGGTAGCTGTCCCCCTTCTCCTTTCCTCCTCTTTCCTTTTCCTCTTTACAAGTGAAGTGTTTTCCTTTCATTAAGCTTCGGCCCTCTAGTATTTTACTGCTGCTGGGGTTACGACCCTGGTGGGTTTGTAGACAGCAAAACACTGGAGTGACGTATTTGATTCTCTGGCCAGGAGCCAGATGCAACAGCAGCCAGAACTGCAAATGGTTTTTCTATCTGTTTAGTAGCAGGGGACCAACGGGGTGGGTGGACTTCAGTCCATGGTCTGTTAGTGTTTTATTTTTATTTATTTATTTATCTATTCATTTATTTTTGCGGAACTGGGGATTGAACTCAGGCCCTTGCGCTTGCCAGGGAAGTACTTATTCCACTGAGTCATCTCCGTGGCCCCTCTGTTAGTGTTAGGCTTTTTAATTTCTGTCATAGGATATATCTTTTGATACTGGGGATTAAAGAGAGTCTTTGCATGGAGCTACATCCCCAGCCCTTTCTTAATTTTTTTTTTTTTTTTTATTTTGAAATAGGGTCTCTCTAAGTCAGTGTTTTTGGGCTCTACTCATACTCAGGATCCTCCTGTTTCAGGCTCCCAGAAGGTTGAGATTATTCTTTTTAGAGATATTCACTGCATAGGTGGGAAAGTTGAAGCCCAGGGCTTTTCTGTGACGGAAGGCAGCCACCAGAGGCACAGAGGCCCTGGTGGGGGTGTCTGGAGCTTCTGCCCACAGCACAGGGGGCAAGTTTCCCAGTTTATAAAGATGCTGGAGCCCCTGCCTGGGAGGCACTTACCAGCGTAGGACTCCCCGGCTGCTGGCACCAGCCCGAACATCTTCCCGGCGCTGTAAATGTCTTCACCCTTCAGAGTCACGGCATCGATGTGCCCAGCCTGAAGAGAGTGGAGAGTGGCCAGGGTCCAGAATGCTTGTGGACATGGGAGTCCAGTGGCAGTGGCAGGGCCTGTCCCTGGGAGGTGGCACTTGTCCTGCTCATCTGTCTTGTCCTCTGCTATGGAGGAGCCTGGCCTGGAGGGCAGTGAGTAACTGGCAGGGGCACTGCCATCCCGTTTGGGTACAACACAGTACTAGACCACCTCCTGCTAGGGGTAGAGACCCATGCCTTGCTGGCCGCAGATGCCTGAAGTGCCCTCCAACAAGGGCTGGCACCTGATGCGAGCGCGTTGCGTGTCAGCTGGACAGGTGGGCAGAGGAGCTGTGGCCCAGGCCTCCAAGGTGGCTGCTCCGGCCAGCACTCTGGCCACAGGTCTGAGCCCAGTCTGGGCAACTTAGTGACTTAGGGAGATAAGTTCTCACAAGAAAAAAATAGAAAGGGCAGGCCCGGAGTCCTCCAGGACCTCTGCACTCAACTTGTCCCTTTTGAGGCCTCTGGACAGGTGGCCCAGGGCCCTGTAAAAGGCAGCTGATAGCCTTGGGAAGGACATGAGCTCACTCCTGCTGCGAACATAGAGAAATTAGAGCTCAGGAAGGGGCAGGGCTTCCCAGGCCACTTCGTTGCTCCAGGCCTGTGGTGACCCCCACCTCTCTGGGCTCCTCGCAGGAGACACCCGCCACCCTGCATTGGCCCTCCTGTCCTCCCACTGCACCGGCACACCTGGATCTGCTTCACACACTGCAGCGGGGAGTCGCCCCACACACACTGGATCTCCGGCTTGAGCTTCTGCCGACTGAAGGCCAACGCCATGTCACCGCACTTCCGGAACTCCGGTGTGGACAGCACACACCAGCGCAGGAAGTGGGGTAGCTCTGTTTGGGTTTTTTTTTTTTTTTTTTTTTTTTTGGAAAGGGTTAGGGTCCCTCTTCAATGGGGTTGTGCAGGGCATGGGTGTTTCTGTCTCATTGTCTGCTACCCTGTATCCTTGGCAGCAGGGTGGGATTTATGGGACCGGTGGGCTGGAGACAGGAGTGGGTTTGAGACAAGAGTCTCACTATGTAGCCCAGGGTGGCTTAAAACTCGCGGTAATCCTCCTGCCTCGGCCTCCTGAGTGCTGGGATTATAGGCTTGCATTTCCATATCTGGCAAGGGCAGAGATCCTGCCTCCCCAAGTGCCAGGGGGCCAACAAGCGGAAGTGACAAGTTCTTACAGAGGCCCTGAGACGTCCTGCTGGGTCACCTCCCAGAGAGCCCTGGTGTGACAGGAGGAGGGACAGAGACTTACGGGTGGGGTCACAGAACAGGCCCTTCATGGCGTGCAGGTAGTCTCGGCCCAGCCATGCCTCATAGGTCTGTGTACCAATGGGCACCAGCTCCACAGTGGTGTCCCTGAACAACAGGTCTCTCTGGCCATAGCCCTCCGAGCTGAACATCTGGAAGGTGCTGCCCTCCTGGTTGAACAGCAGCTGTGTGACAGGGCGGCCAGGGCCGCTGGTGAGGGAGGTGTTCGCGACCGCTGCTGCCACTTCCCACCACCCCATCCCTCCTCTAGAGGGCACCACGCAGTCCACTCGCGCCCTGTCCTTTGGGCCCAGCCCAGTGGGGCTGCGCGGGCAGGGCTGACAGGTCCCTACCACAGGCAACGTCAGGCGGGCGTGGGGCCCCCAGTGGTCAGGGGGTAAACTGTGGTCACAGTGTGGCCAACGCAGTGAGATCACGGAGTGCTCTGAAACGCGCTACAGGTGTCGTCCTCTGTGCCCGCGCGCTCTGATTGAGGTTCTCAGAGGTGTGGAGCAGAAAGGAGGCTGGGGCTCCAGGGCTCCCCCTAGCTCACAGGGTCTCCAGGCAGTCTCTGGGTCTGGTCTTTGCCTCCAGCTCCCGACCTGGTAGGGAGCCCAGAGCTCTGAGGAGTGGGTGTCCATCTCACCTGGCCCTCACTAAGTAGTCCGAAGATGAGTTTTCCATCCATGTCAGCCCGGACCACCACGGCGTGTGCGGGGACCCGGGCCAGGTGGCATCGCCGCCACTCGGTGACGCTGGTGCGGCTGCCATTTCTGCACAGGAGCTCGAAGTCCTGTGACAGAAGGGCCTTGCCCCAGGAGGGCAGGGTTTTCCCTGGAGGACCAGAGCGAGGTAGGGTATAGCAAGGGTGAAAGCCTGGCGCCTCAAGACCAGCTGGCTGTGCACACCAGGCCTGACCCTATTTTTGTTTGTTTTTGACGCAGGATCTCACTATGTAGCCCAGTCTGGCCTTATATTCCTGGTGATCCTCCTGCTGCAGCCTCCTGAGGGCTGGCTGACAGGTGTGCGCCACCTCTACTGGCTTCTATTTTACTTCTAATATCGTCAAGTACATAGCTGATAGGTAATTTTCTACCCCACCTTCCCCCTAATTTATATTTCTGACATATTTTCCCACAGTATTGGAAACTTTCCCTAAAACTCATTGTTTCCTATAGAAAAGTAAGATTATTTTGAAAGTGTGACTCTCAACACCAAGCAGGAATATTAGGAAACTGACATTCGGGGCTGGTGCTAACCCTTGCATGGCCCATGGGACGGGGCTTTTGTGACTTTGAAATTAAAATGGAGGAAGGATCTGCACTAGGGAGATATGAGAACTTTTTGCTCCAAAGCTAGTAAAAAAATTCCCCCCACAGAACAGAAATAAAGCTTTCTCTCTCTCTCTCTCTCTCTCTCTCTCTCTCTCTCTCTCTCTCTCTCTCTTTCAGACTCTAGTCTTCAAGAGGAGATGGACAAAACCGAGCTATGTAATCTAAGCGCAGCCCCTGGCCACAGAGCATTTGGGATCCCACAGACCTGGGGTGCTCAGAGATGGGGTATTCAAGGTACTTGCACCAGGGCACCTAGAGACTCAGGGGTGCTGGACCCAAACTCACCATCTGTGTTCTCCAGCACTGTGCTATGTCTCACAAAGGCCACGTCCCCAGCCCCTTCTGCCAGGCACCTGTAGAATCAACACCATGAGCCTCAGGGGGCCTCTGGGCTGGGTGCCCTCCAACCTCCCAGTCTGGCCTGGGCTTCAGGGGCCTTGGGGCACCAGCCCCCAGTGCTGCAGCCTTGGTGCCAACTCCTTGGGGTTTTGCCACGTTAGTGGCCTTTGGTACCTGGTCCCGCATAATCAGCACAGGCCAGGCCTGGGAGGGACAGGTCCCACAATCTCCTGTGGATTCTGCTCTGAGGTGGGGGATTGGCAAACAACTCTTCCATGCCTAATGCCCAAATCCTCCACAACAGGAGAGCCCATGACCTGTGTATCCTCCGTGTCACAGGCTAGTGTGGGAGACAGGTTGGGCCCTGCTGGGCAAAAGAGCTGCTGGGGATCCTGCAGCCAGAAAATAAGCAGGGATCGAACAGGGGTGAGGGCAAACCAATGGCAGAAGAGCCCAGGGACCCCAAGAGCAGAAGGATATGGGGATGGATGAGGAAAGTAGGGGACACTATTTCCTTTCTCTGTGCCCCAAGTGCCCAGAGTTCCTGTTCCTGGTAGGGATGTTGAGGGCAGGTGGCCAGAGGGATCCAAGACTTCCTTTCTGGACATGTGGACCTGGGCCGTGAGCTCTTAGCTGCTCTCAGGTCTGTGGAGGTGCTGCCCTACGTGCCACAGAAGTGCCCACCTTCACCCTGCCACTCCTCGCCCACCCTGCTGCCTGCAGACACCAGAGTGGGGTCCTGGGAGTGACCTGAGCACTGCTTTCTTCTCTCATCGCTGGCACTCCTTTAACTACACCAGACTCTGGCAAGCACAAGGGCCTGAATTCAATCCCTGGTTCCGCCAAATAATAAAATAAAACAAAACAAAACAAAATAAAATAACTACACCAGACAACTCGGTACAAGAAGCACTTTGATGCCCTGAAGCCCACACTACCCCCAGGGCCTCTCTGTGTCGTGTTCCCTACCGGAAAGCCCCACTGTAGCCGTAGTATCTCTCCAGGGGGCTGTTGTCACACACCCTCTTCCCAGAGCCATCTCCCCTGCAGGCGTGGCAGAGGGACATCGAGTGATTGGTCTCTCCTGCTCCAGGGACACAGCTGCCCCCAAAAAACTTGCTGACAGCTGTGGGAAAGATGCAGACAGCAATCACTTGGCAGCAGCCGGAGCCTGGGCTCAGCAAGTACCTGTCTGTTCATTGTTGTTTCTTTGTTTTTTCAGACAGGGTCTTACTGTGTAGTCCAGTCAGGTCTTGAACTTTTGGGGATCCTCCTGCCTCTGCCTTCTGTGGGTTGGGAGTGCAGTTGTGTGCCACTCCGCCCCGCTGGGCACTGCTGAGAATCTGGTCAACTGGTAACTTCAATCTGAGCAATGCTGAGAACTGAATCAGATGGGCATTTCCCAAACTGGGCCCATGAGAGCAGCAGCAAGCACCTGGGCTGCTCAGGGGGCCTGATGTGGTGGCCCAGGACTTGGGAGGCTGAGGCAGGAGGATCACTCTGAATTGGAGAGTGGACTGGGCTACATAGAGAGTTTAAGACCAGCTTGAGTTACACAGTGAGACCCTGTCTCAAAAACAAAACAGGAAAAAAGTTGCTCAGGGAAGGCAGCCCTGAGCTAAAGGTTGCCTGAGTGTAGGTCTCAGCCTGGGGTGCACCTCCAGGTCAGTGCAGTATGGCCAAGCAAGGGAGCTGGAGAAGGAGCCCCAGCCTGTGTGAGGTCACACTTGAGACCTGCAGTGTTTCTCGGGGTCCCAGGGCACCCGCTTTACTCGTTTGTCCTGGGCTGGGGAGGATACACCCTACTGCTGCTGCCCTGAGCTGGCCCAGCCCTGCGGATGACCCCGTCTCCCCTTCGTTCTGTGTCTCTGAGGGCAGCTCTTTCAAATGCACCCCAGGACCGAGGCCACCTGGTGGTGACACAGGCTCTGGGGGCTCTTGCCACCTGTGCTATTGGCAATGTACTGATTTTCTGGAGATAAGCAAGCAGCTTGTTGGGCCTCTGGATCTCAGATGGCATAAGGCTAAGGACATGCCTTGGGTCTCTACCAGTGGGAGACACTCCTGCATATGTGGCCCTGTACCCAGCTATGTCACATGGACATGGTGACCAGGAGCTGACCACACTCTGCAGGGGCCCACATGGGGGAGGAAGTGCCTTTCCCGGAGGCTGTCAGAGAGACCCCTAGAGGAGGTGGGACTCGGCTTCATCTTACTGGGGAGCAGGAAGAAGAGATAGTTGGAGCAGAGGAAAGGAGGGAGGTGTCCTGTCTGGCCTGAGGTCCTCACCTGTGAGCACATCGCAGCCCATCACCGAGAGGCGGCCGGTCTCTACCAGGAAGCCCACAGGCACGTTCCAGCCTGCTGTCTGCTGCAGGCCCGTGTGGCAGGACTTCACACCCTTCAGGGTGTTGATGGTTAAAGATGAGTTCTTCCGGACCACAGCCACAGCATAATAGGAGGTCCCAACCTCTACAAGAGGAAGGGTGTGAGGCTGCTGGCCTCGCTATGGGACTCTGGGGCTGAGGCTGGGCACAGATAGCACCATCCTCATGCACTCTTTCTAGTTCTGTAGATTCGGGTGCTGATTTGTTTGTGATCTGACTTCTGCTCTTTGAGGCAGAAGCAGGGGGGTTTCTTACATACTCCATGCTCAATAGTGGGGTTGAATTAAATAAAGAGGTGGGCCCAGGGGGATAGCTCAGCAGTATCAGAGCCTGCCTGGCAGGCACAAGGTCCTGAGTTCAATCCCTGGTAGCAAGAAAATAAAGTAAATAAAGAGGTAGCACTGTGCTTCTGGCCCACAAAACAGCTGGCAGAGCTGGACTGTGTCCCATGCCATGGGACAATCACTAATTCATCTCATGGCCAGTGATGGCTTCTCCCCAGGCAGCTGTGTGTACCAGGTCCACAGCTGCCTGCAACGCTGGGCACTGCCTGTCCCTGTCTAGTCTGCATCCTGTGGCCTCTGACAGAAAAGGGGAGTAGTGGGCACTGCTGACACTGACTCTCAGCACCACACCAGAGTGGCAGGAAGGGCTCTGTGAGCAGATGGGGGTCCGCTGGGCTTCCCTGAGGAAGAGGCTAGGGAGAGTTCCTGGATCCCTGGCCCTCTCGCCCTGCAGTTTCAGAGACCTAAGGGGACCCCAGAGGCCTTTCAGGCCTGGGCCTCCAGGACAGGGCTCCAAGGGTGACCGCGCTGTCCGGAGCTGCCTCTCACCGCCATCGTACAGCTCGCCCACCACGGGCTTCAGGCCATGCTCCCTGCCCGCCTCGTAAATGGCTTTTCCATCCAGGGTGACAGCATCAGCTTGCTGGGCCTGCAAGAAACCCAGCATCAGCCCAGCTTGGTCGTCCCTGCTGAGGGGAAGTTGACGATACCATCAGAAAGCCAGGGCCTTGCAGAGCTCTGGAGGTCTATGCCACCACTGCCACCTGGTGCAGTCTTGAAGGGCTCATGACTTCCTTTTAGCAAGCCAAGACATACCTTCCGTAGTAACTATGTTATTTTATATATTTATTTAATTTATTATGCATTTGGTACAGGGGCTCACTACACAGCTGTGACTGGTAGTGATCCTCCTGTCTCAACCTCCCCACTCCTGGGACTACAGGTATGCGCCACCTTCCCGGGACTTGTCCTGATCATTGTGCCTGGGGGAGGGGGCGGTCAGGGTGGCATGTGGTTCCCAAGATTGAACTCTGGTCCCTGTGCTTGCCCAAGCAGGTGCTTAGTTTGTGCTACCTGGCCGGCCCACTATGTTATTTTAAAAGAGATTACTGGGCCAGGGAGATGGCTCAGTGGAATAAGTGCTTCCCTGGCAAGCGCAAGGGCCTGAGTTCAATCCCTGGTTCCACACACACACAAAAAGATTACTTTTACTGGATCTACATATGCAGAGTGGAAAAAAAATTAAGGTAGCATAGAATGGTAGATAGTGAAAAGTGGGTTTTCCTACTTTCCTTGCCCCTACACTGGGTTTTCTTGGGTTTCCCTCTAGGAAAGTCTGTGCAGACCCAATCCTGGGTGTCCACTTATTTATTTTTTTATTGATTTAAAGTACAATTATAGTGCCTTGTCCGTGTGCCCTGGCCCCAGGGTGGAGGCAGAGCCCCACACAGTTGGCTTCTGCCATGGCCCAGGATCAGGTCAGCCCTGGGCACTGGGGCCGAGCTGCCGGGAGGACCCACGTGTCAGAGCTCCGGCCCTGGCACCCGCTCTTCGTGTCCTGCCTGGCCTGGGAGGTGGGTGCAGACAGGTCCGGGCCTCATCACTCGCACTCACAGCAGCATCGCCCCACCCCAACTGCTCAGAAACCTGGAAGCCTCCTGATAGCGACTCAGTGACCCCTTTGCTGACCCTTAGGAATCACCACCTCAGGCAAACCAGCTCTTGTTCCCGCCACCCAGCCCTCCCTGATGTGGAAGGGGGCTGTCACATGTCACTCCTCACTCAGAGCCCTCCGGTTTGGGCAGGTGGCAGGCAGCAGGGGGAAGGAAGGGAGAGGCCTCACCGAGATGAGCTGCACGCAGTGGGGGCCCGAGGTGGCCTGGATGCAGGCGACTAAGGGATGGATGCCCGCTTCCTGGAAGGCCTTGCTCATGTTCTCGCACTTCTGCTGCTCCGCATCAGAGATGGTGCACCAGCGCACCTCCGTCACCTGCTGTCTGCCGAGCGCTGGGGACCACAAGGACAGTGAGGCCCAGGTTTCCCACTCACCTGGCTGGCCCGTGGCTGCTGCAGAGTGTGGATCTGGTAGCGCTGTGCGACCCCATTAGTTTGCACAGTCTGGCTGGTGGCATGGCTCAGAACCTGGCCATCACTGGCCATGACAGAAGAGTGAAGGGGCTTCCAGAGTCACCCACCGGTTTTCTCTGCCAGGGGTGGAGCGAGAGGGGGTATGGAGCTTGGGCTGGGGAGACATCGAGCTCCTGCTCTTTGGCAGAGCAACAGAAACAGCACCCAGGGCCGGGCGTGGTGGCGCATGCCTATAATCCCAGCACTCGGGAGGCTGAGGCAGGAGGATTGTTGTGAGTTCGAGACCAGCCTGAGCTACAAAGTGAGCTTAAGGCCAGCCTGAACTGTATAGTGAGACCCTGTCTCAAAAAGACAAAAAAAAAAGAAACAGCACCCAGGACCATCTCATCCTTTGCAGTGGCCTGGGGTCTCCCTATGAGCTGGGATGTGGGATGCAGGTGGCCCAGCGCCTGTGACTACATGGGAGGTTGGGTGGGGTCAGGTTCCTGCCCCTCTAGCAGGTGCCTCCTGTGGGTCTGAGTGACCTCTCTGGCCTGTTTCTAAGAACACACATGAGAAGCC
The DNA here is from genome assembly GCA_004027165.1 of Ctenomys sociabilis. Lineage (NCBI taxonomy): Eukaryota > Metazoa > Chordata > Mammalia > Rodentia > Ctenomyidae > Ctenomys > Ctenomys sociabilis. The sequence goes on from PVKA01011278.1 coordinate 16,076, forward strand.
AGACCTCCAGGGCTGGATGTGAGTCTGGGTACTGAGCCTGAGACTCAGGGTCCCCAGAAGACTTTCACTGGGACTCTGAATTCCTGGCTTGGGGTTCCAAGAGGCCCCCAGCGCCAATCTTGTCCCATGCCCTTGTGACACTCATCCCCTGGGGGGACTGAAGGCCATTGCTCTTCCAAGGCCCAGTGGCGACTCCTTCCTGTCCTTTGGCCCTGTGCTGGACCCTATGACCTCTGTGGGTGCTGCTAAGCTGACCCAGCCTTGTGCTCTGCTTGCCTGTGCTCTAGGTCCTTGGGAGGAGTCTCAGGCCAGGGAACAGACCCACACTGTGGTTCCCATCAGAGCAGCTCCTTCTGGGGACCCCCCCTTCAGAGCAGCTCCTTCTGGGGGCCCCCCCACCCCTCAAGGCTCCCTCCACCCAAACATAGCCAGCGTCCTCTCTCCAAGGCCCAGCTCAGGCTGCCTCCTCCAGGAAGCCCTCGCGACGTCGGGGTCAAGGTCACCCCTGCTGTCCTCACGCCTTCCCCGCTTAGGATCCAGGGGCCCCGGAGGCCCCTAGTTGGACAACCTCACCAGAGCTCAGGCACAGGAGCAGCCATAGAGCCGCGAGGGGGACCCGCATAGTGAATCTCGGTGGTGGAGGTGCAGGGGTCCCGGGGGTAGGTCTGGATCTGACCAGGCGAGTCCACAGCCGGGAAGGCTCCTGTCCTCTCCGCACCTGTAGGCCCAGCTATTTAAGTCCAGGGAGGCTCCACCCAGCCGCTCCACCCTACCCGGGGCCACCTCGACTGCTCCCCGGCGCCCTCTGCTGGGCCCCAGCCCCAGGCCCGCGTGCTGGGTCTTGTCCCTCTCTCTGTCCCTCCCAGGATCCCTAGTAGAGTGGAAGAGGAGTCAGAGGCTGCGGAGCTGCAGGGAGCTCTAAAGCCGCCTGCACACACTGTGCACAGGGTCTGGCGTTCGGTGCCGACTGGGGCGATGCTGGTGTCGGTCACTGCCTCTGCATGGGCAAGGGATGGGAGGCGACTGCCCCGTGTCACACACACGTGGTTGGAATCAGAGCCCAGGCTTCCAGATCGCTGCGCATTCGAAGCCAGCCCAGGGTACATAGCGAAACTCTCTCAAAAACAAACAACAACAAAAGGAGGAAAGAGTGGGCTGACCATCTTTGTAGCTGCGGGACAGCAACCTTGGTATCCAAGGTTAGCTACTGTGAGTGCACATTCTCCATCCAAAATGTCAGGGGTGGGATGACCAACTCTTCCCACCCCGGTGCACAGCACAGCTTGAGACCCTCTGTGATGGGTAGAGTGATTCCGGTTTATCTCCGTATTTGCCCTTCAGCCTCGTGAGTGCCTAGAAAAGGACATCTCCTTTGAGCCGGAAGAGGACCCGTGTGAGGGCTCTGAGGGCGAAGGCCCTCTGAGCTGAGTCTGCGCCCGAGCCCGCTGTGCCCAGGAAGGAAGCCCTCTCTCCTCCTATCGAGCTGCGGAGCCACGCGGGGACGAGCAGCACGTGGAAGACAGGCTGGGCTGCGGGAGCGGCCCAGTGCTTGCCTTATCCCCACCTTGCTGTGCAGTCCTGAGCGATGGAGCCCCCTCTCTGGGCTTCGGTTCCCCCCTACGCCCGTGTGAAAGGCAGGAAGGCTCTGGGGCGCCGTCCTCCTCACCTCCTGCATGCGGTGGAGCTGCTCCTCCATGCCTGCTGGGACACTGGCAGGAAGGGGCCTCTCTAATCTGCACAGAGATGCCTTCCTAAGAGGAGTGATTGAAATACATAGTGAATGTTTAAGTTTTAAAAATTTATTGTGGCAAAAAATACATTGATATGAACTTCTCAAAATGCCCCCCTCCCCCCACGCTTCTTGTCATTTTCTGGAGCAATTCTGGGAGTCCTCTTGAGTGTCTTTATGAGGTGCCATAAAAAAAAAAAAAAAAATACAGTGCCTGCCGCCGCCGACTGCCGTCTAGTGGACAGGCTGTGTCCTCTGCCGCCCTATTGCCCTGGTCTGGCTGGCACCCCTTGACTCTGGCCTCTTCCTGGAAGTCAAAGTGACCATGAGAGGTCAACTCTTTTTTTCATCCTCCTTTACATTTATTTACCATACGCAATAAGATAATACATCCAGTGCTAGAGAAAGACATTTATTTTTTTAATGTATGTAGTACAGGGTCTACAGGATTTCTCTACACAGATTGAACTCGTAGTGAGGCTCCTGTTTTCAGCCTCCCAAACGCTGTGATTACAGGCGCGTGCCATCACGCCCAGTCTCAATGGCCTTCTCAGCGCGTGCTCAGAGTGGGGCGGGGGGACGGCATGTATGGAACCCCCACGCTTTAATCCGCTAAACTATCTGGCTGGCCCTAGAGAAAGGCTTTTTTTTTTTTTTTTTTTTTTTTTTTTTTGCAGAACCAGGGATTGAACTCAGGCACTTGCACTTGCCAGGGAAATGCTAATTCCATTAAACTGTCTCCCCTGCCCCTGACAATAGTTTTAAGGGTAGGAAATTTTCTTCTTATGTTATGGACAACGAAATGGAACACCTTTAAGATCAACTCAGCGGAATAAAGCACCTTCAAGCAGGTACAGGGGCCGGGGGTGGGGGTTTGATCCCTGGCCTGCTGTGCCAGCCCCATCCCCGGAGGGCACTGAGAGGGCAATTGAGACTGGGCGTGGTGGCACGTGCCTATAATCCCAGCTCTTCCGAGGCTGTAAATAGGCAGATCAGTAAATCCTATCTAGCAGTGAGACCCTGAACACCCTCTAGACCTGTCTGAAAAAACAAACAAACAAACAAACAAAAACTCATCAAATGAAACCTTACTTTTGGAAACACAATTTATCACTCCTTCATATTCCGCTAAGCTTGTGTGCATATTTTCAGTTATTGGGACCTATCAGTAATTTATTTTTATATTTTCATGTCTTTTAAAAGGACAGTTTCTTACAGACAAGAAGCAAGTCTTTTTTTTTTTTTTTTAAACTGGGAATTGAATTCAAGATCCTATGCTGCTTGCCAGGCAGGTGCCCTGCCACTGGGCTGTATCAACCCAAGAAACAACTCTCATTCATCCTTACTTCTGCCCGTCTCCCTGACACCTACTGGCTCTCAAAGAATGCTAAGTGAACAAAGAAACAGATGAACTAAAGGAAAAAACATGCTCTGTGAGGCCGATGGATGAATTTAGGTTGCTAGCTGGTGAGAGAAGACACAGGTGGCATCCTGCAGAAAAGTTCACAAGGTTATGCAGACATTGGATCATAAAATGTCAAAATTTGTTTCAAGAGAAACAAATTTTACTGTGGGCTACATGATCAGCAGCATCACTGAGAAGTGTTGAGTAGAAGTGGCTCATAATGAGGAAGTATGTCCTTTTCTATACTGTCTACTGCTGGGGATGTTGACAAAGAGGACCGATTTGTCATATTGGAATAGTATTTTGACTTTTGAGAATATTATCTGGGTGGGGAAGAGCATCTCAAATGTAGAGCTTCTCCAAAATGGGAATTTTGGAGATTCTTGAACTTTTTTGGACATGTTCTATTATAAAGCTTTCCAGCACAGACTCCCAGAATACAAGGAAAAGTTTAGAGATGGAACCAAATCTGGAGAATTTGAAGTAATTCCTGTATGGTACTACCGGTAATTAGTCTTTTAGTAATCAACATACCTGTCTTCCCCCAAAGCAGACCTGAAGCACAAGCACTCACTTTTGTTCTGGGAGCATTTTTCTTTCTTCCTGTTGGAATGCAGTCAGCCCTTAGGGAAATTGGTCTTGGAACTTGTCCATTCATCAGAAAATCTACCATCCCATTCATCTTTCCTGTGGCAGGAAATGACATCAACACTCAAAAGGTCAATGTTTTGAAGCAATTCAGGACATTGAGGCAGTGAAGACAGCTCAATTAGACATTTGTGGAAGAGGACTTCCAGAGCTGCTTCAGAAAGTGGCAAGGAGAATGGGATAAGTATGTTTGAGAGGGGGAGGTTTTTGAGGGGGTTAATGACCATGTGTAACATCTTACTGTGTAACATGTTAGGGCCTGAGAACTTCAGGGGGACCCCAGTCATTCTGGGGTCAGCCACACTGAGAAAATTTTGGGCACAAAAGCTTTGGCTTCTTTACAAATGTTTTTTTCTTCCCCTGAAGATGGTCAGCTGGGTTAGGTACCTTTTGATGTGCTCAGATGTTGCATCTGCTTTTGTCAGAGTCCTGTTAATACTGCTGTTGTTAGTGGGCTCTGATACTGAGGGGGAAGGAATAAGAGAACCATAGGACTTGGGGCCTGGGATTGTATCATAGTTGTATCGTACTAGTGCTATGACAAATGAGTATGGTACAACTTATTAGAAACCAAGAGAAAGCAGGTCTCTCTTAAGATACTGGGTTGCAGAGGCCGGGGAGATGGCTCGGTGGAGTAAGTGCTTCCCTAGCAAGTGCAAGGGCCTGAGTTCAATCCCAGGTAAAAAAAAGAAAAAAAAAAGATTAAAGATACTGGGCTACAGAAGTAAAGAAACAGATGTTTTCCAGGCCCTGGGGCCAAGGGTGTTTGTAGGAGACATTTGTCATCACCAGGGCAAATGTAGCTGGGGAAGGAGACTGCAGGTAGAAGAAATTGGGCTGGAAGAGGGAGGGGAGCTCAGCAGACGGATGGAACCCCCAAAGGAGGGGATGCTTGGAAGACAGAGGTGCTGCCTCTTGGGTCCTGAGGGTCTCCATTTCTCGAAGGCTGGATCCTAGCCCGTGTGCTCTGAGGGTGATGGATATTCTAAAGAGGACCTTGAGGAGCTTCAAGATGAGTGGGGTACATCCTTGGAAGTGAGTGGGACCCCATCTCATCTTCTTTCAAGACCTGGCCATGAGATGAATGCTGTGGTAGGACGTCTTCCCACCAGGAGGTGCTATCTACCAGGCACCCCACTGTCTGCAGGAGACCTAAAAGCAGCAGGTCCCCATCTTGCCTACAGGAAGCTCTAAAATGGGACTTTAAGATTTTTCTCTTTTTAATTTATCTTGGTATTAAGTAGCAGAAAGCACAGAAATGCTCCACTGGGTCAAGCCTATAATTATCAGGCCCTTGGCTTGGAACTCAAGTTTATTTTTTCAGTTACCAAGCTGCAAGTTTCCTTTTCCTGAAAATTTTACTTGCAGTGCAGCCTTTAAAATGTAAAAGAGGAGTATAAAGGCTCAAAGGTGAGTTCTGGAGATAAACTGCTGAAGCCATTGATAATCTCCATGGATTTCACTACAATGTTTTAAGTCAAGCAAGAGCCAATATACGAGGTGGTAGAGGGTAAAAAGTAAAATCAGGAATACTGTATCTGGTTCTGACACTGAGATTTTTGTAAAAATTATTTATTCTCCAGGTGCTTCCAAGGAGGATTTTAGCTGATAATAAGATTGTACTATGACCAAGGAAGATGCAGTTGACACAAAAAGAGAAAACTCACAAAGCATGTTCAGAGATTATTATACCAGCAACCAGAAAGGAAAAGACTATAATTAGACAAAACATTTGGCTGATTTAGAGATTTATAATCAGACCTTTTCATCCACTCTCATCCCCTCCTCCACCTCCACCCACAGCAATCTGCAACTGCAGTCCCTGAACGCTCGCACAGGCTGTTTAGCACAGCACAGCCAAGCAGCGAGGAAGGTGCCATGCTTCACAGGAGCTGCAGGCTCTGGAAGCAGGGGGCGCTCCAGCCCCTGCTACAGTCCTTCCCAGGGGAGGAGCCCCTCTACTCTGACACCTGGGAAGGTGCCGGCAGCACAGTCTACATATGCTGGGTTAAGTGGCGGTCCAGGCACTGCCCTGGAATCCAGACAGCAAAGGCTGTGGCTGGGAAGCCTCTGTCGACAGGGGACGGCAGTGGGTCTTGAGAACCTGGCTTTCTTTGAAGGGACTTGGGTGAGGACACGACAGTTGGCAGGTGGTGGTGGTGGCAGGATTGCAACTTACATGACGCACAGCTGTGAGACAAACTCATGGGTGTATACATAGAAGGCATGGCTGAGAAGGGATGGATGGCAGATGATTTACTGAGCATAGTGTCCCAGGAATGGTACTTAACAGGCAAATTAGTTTGGAGTGAGGACCCAGGAAGGCCTTGGGAGTGTGGGGAAGCTCAGTCCAAGATGCACTTTGGGAGAAGCCATCAGGAAGATGGCTGGATCAGTGCGAGAGTTGATCAGGCAGGGAGCTGCTTGCAGGGGCCCCTGTAAGAACTCTATGGAACCACAGGTATCTCAGACCCAGGGTTAAGTGAAGTAAGTCAGACATACAGGCTTGAAAGTTGCATGGCTCTATACATAGTGCAAGATAAAAGACAATAAGAAAAAGGGAGAGAAATGTTGTAATTCAGCATGGACAATTTTTTTGTTTTTCTGTGCAAGGTCTCTCTATGCAGCTTGGACTCTTAGTGATCCTTCTGTTTTCTGCCTCCCTAGTTGCTGGGACTATAGGCATGTGCCACCATACCTAGACTCCATTGCCTGCTCAGTGCTCCCAGGGGCAGGCTGGCGTGGCATATGGTGCCAGGGATCGAACCCTGACCCTGCACTTACCCAAGCAAGTGCTTAGCCTGCTGGGCTCTACTGCCAGTCCAACAATGTTACTCCTAATGTGTTTTTAATGCTTTTTGGCCTGTTAGTCTGGCTGTCAATCTGTATTTACAGCTAATTTGCTAAAAATTTATAAAATAATCTGGGTATGGCGATTCACACCTATAATTCCAGAACTTGGGAGGGTGAGGCAAGGAGGACTGCTGAGTTTGAGGCCAGCCTGGGTTACACAGTGAGACCCTGTCTCAAAGAAAAACATAAATAAAGGCTGAGGAGATAGCTCAGCAGCTTAAGCATTTGCCTGGCAAGCACAAAGTCCTGAGTTTGATTCCTAGTACAAAAAAGAAAAAAAGAAAAGAATGTGATGCTAGGCAGTGGGAACAAAGGAAACGAGAAAGGGCAATTTTTTTTTGTATTTTAGCCAAGGGCCTACAGAATGTTCAGGGTCTCACTAGTAGATCAGACTTGTAATGGTCCACCTGTGTACAGCCTCCCAAGAGCTGGGATTACAGGCGTGTGCCACCTTGCCCAGTTTCAATTGCCATTTCAGCTTGCACCAGGGGTGGGGCTGGCACAGCAGGCCTGGGGGTTGAACCCCGGCCACTGTGCCTGCTTGCAGGTGCTTTAATCCACTATTTGGTCAGATCCGAGAAAGGGAAAATTGAGATGTGTTATGCACAAATACCAATTCTTCACAATGAATGTAATCATTACACAATGACTACAAATGTCCTGATAAAAATATAAAATAACATTTGGGATAGGAGGTGGATGAAGACCTGGGTTAGACCTGGACAACAATGGAAACAACAGAAAAAATATGAGTTCAGGAGGAGTTAAAGCAATTGAGCATGTGGAGGAACGGGATGTTAGAAGCTCCGAGGTTAAAACTTTGGTGACTGACAGCATTTACAACCATTATTAGACATTCTAGTAAAAAATGTCATTTCTTGGGGCTGGGGAAATAGCTCAGTGGAATAAGTGCTTCCGTGGCAAGTGCAAGGGCCTGAGTTCAATCCCCAGTTCCACCAAAAACAAAAAACAAAAAAACCTTAATACAAAAAAGTCCTTTCTTAGTGAGGGTATGTCAGACACTTGATACTGAAGCATTGAGCTTTCAGAGGAAGGGATCCATCTTCAAAAGATGTCTTTTCTAGCCTTAAATACCACCAGAGAAGTAGATATTTTTGATTAAATGATTCTCACAAGATTTAGAAAATCTTTTTGCAGAGATTCAAAGTGTGGAACATATGGGACTTTCCTACACTTCATCTTTAGCTTTTCCATCTGTGAGGTAATATGAAGCTAATTTTAAACATCCAAAACAAGAAAGATTATATCATTCCATTTCTTCTATAAGAAAGTTCATCATTTTTCATTGGCAATTAAAAAAAAAATATTCTATTGTAGTTAGAACTGTCCAAATGAAACTGTTCAACTGAGATAAAACTGTCCAAGTGGACTGGAATAGGGATTAGTACATGCTCAATATTCCTATTTCAGCTAAACATAGTGGTTGTGAAAATTTGCTCTGGAGCCAATTTAAAGGATTTTTTCCTCTCTAAAATACATGGGAAGGTCACCCCAACCAACCAGTCGAGCAAGCTCTAATATCCTCAGGTACATATGTGACACTAGAATTAGGTTTCTAGAGATCGCCTAAGTATTAAAAAACACTGAAGTTACTACCTAAGGGATGTTTAAAATGCCAAGAGGTTACCAGAAGGCACTTCGTAGTTTTAAATAAAAAAAAAAAAACAGCCATGGTCAAGGCTGCTGCGGCCTTTTGGAAGCCTACATGGAGTTCTAGGGCGCCAGTGCGCACCAGAATCCAAGGGCACAAGGATGCGCATCGAGGTGGGTACTGTGACCTGGAGACAACTGGGAGCCGCTGGCAGGCTGTGCTCACATTATGTGCAAGTCCTATGTACTGTGCAAGAGACTGAAGCTTTTGCAGATTCTGGCATTTGTGGGGGATTCTGGAATCAACTCTGCCTCGGACCCTGAGGGATGACTAAAATATACAAAGAGCATTAACTATTACATGGGATATGTATGTTTAAAGTACTTTCACTTTATTCAACATTTTATGCTATTTAAAAAAGGCATATGTGTGTATTTAATAATTGAAACCTACCACTGTCATCTAATTTATTCTAAATAATTTAAAAATAAACATTTATTTTCCTAGGAAAACAGAAACAGTGCACAGATTCCAGTCTCTGATACAGCCATAGCCTCCAAATCCTTAAGTGTCTCTTCCTGGAGTTTCTTGCCCTAGGGCCTATTCACCCAAGAAATAGTGCCTAGGTTCACAGTTTATCTGCGTTAAGTGCCAGGGGGTGTGGATGCTCCATGTGGATGCTCACAATGCTGACAGGGGTTGGGTGGAAAATACCTGTTGGGATTTTTAGCCTCAAAACCCCATTTCTGCTTGCTGCTCCTTGTTCTTGCAAGCCTAGGGTAGTGAAGAAATAGAAAATGATAGTGGGAAAAATGGAAAGCAATCCCAAAATGCTTCAGCCAGTGAATGGATAGACTGGTGCAGCCATGAATTATCAGCAATAAGAGCAAATTATCAATAACCCAGCAATATGAATCTCAGAAGCCACTGCCAAGGGAAGAAAACTTCACCAAAATCTATACAACTGGATTCCACCTATGTGACATCCAGGGAAAGGCAATCAAAAGCTTGGGGTGGGAGTGAGTACTGGCTACCTTGGGACAGGTCTGGCAGAATTTCTTGATATGAGGAAATGGTTGTGTGTTGTTTATAGCAGGGCTTGTGACTATCTGCATGTGTTCTAACTCGTATCTATACCAGAGAGTAAATCTTGCTGTAGTCAAATTTAAAAAGTAAGGGTATCGGTTTTCTCTGGGGTGAAGTACTGACTAGGAAGAAGTTGGTAGTTTTAGTCTGTATTTTGAGCTTTGTGCTGAACAGATTTACTAGTTTGTAAAAAGATGTATGTATATACACTCATTCACATGTTAATGTTGTCTTATTTTCCTTGTTGCTGAGACAAAATACCTGATAGGACAGTTTATTTGGCTCCAGGGCAGGGTGGGATGGCAGATGGGCATTGCAGAGAAAGTTAATGGTGGGCAGAAAGTAGCAAAGCAAGGGGCAAGACAAGCCTCTTTCTGTCCCTCATACTGTTATCCAGGCTACTGGGATTAGGGCGGCACCAAAGCAATCAGGGGGTTGATTCAGTAATCACACTCAAGCCTGACAACGTATCATGAATTGATCAGAAATCTAGATCTAACCACCTCGGAAGAAGCCCCACCTATGACTGCATGTGGGGAGATGGGGCATCTAGACATAAGCCATAATTTATGTATATGCCATACTGCAATACAAAGTAGAACAGGAACTCTAACCTCGGCCCTTCTCTGAGGGCATTCTTTCCCTAATTCTTGTATCTGCTAACTACGATGATTAGTGAGGCACCAGGACAGCATGGGCAAACCTATGGACTGATCACATATTACACAAATCTCCCCAGAAGTTCATCGCTGTACTAGGAAAACCATAGTGTGAAACTCCCTGGTGGCACCTGTCCTCAAGTAACTTTTTTTTTTTTGTCTTTTTGAGACAGGGTCTCACTGTGCAGTTCAGGTTGGCCTTAAGCTCACTTTGTAGCTCAGGCTGGTCTCGAACTCACAACAATCCTCCTGCCTCAGCCTCCCTAGTGCTGGGATTACAGGCCTGCGCCACCATGCCCGGCTGTCAAGTAACTTTTTGCCTCTCAAAATAGTTACTTGATTTTTTTTCACAATGTTGTTCAGTAGATAGGGTTTAGTATTTTGCCAGCTATTAGCCATATTTATTTTTCTTAGCTATATTTAAAGAGGAATGGAAAGAGCTGAGGTAGAAAATTAAGAAAACAGTAAGCAGTCAAACTGAATGACAAGAAACTTTGAGTGACATTATTTTTTCTTCTATTGCCTTAGTCCTGTTAGACTCTCAACAATTAATGTTCCAGAGAACTGCTAGAGACTGCTGGGTGAAGAACTTATAGACACTAGGGCCTTTATGAAGCCAAGATGTCTTCCAGTTCCATGTCTGGAGATAAAGTGGGTGACAATTCACAGCAACAGCTCACAGCATACAACCAACTGGGATTTTCAGAATAAGAAATCAGTAAATTGTGATTAGAGGGACTGAACTGTAAATAATTTCCTAGATAAAGTCTACAGAAGGAAGTCCTCTACCTCCAGGGAAGAATGGTGAGCCTTATTCTCAGTGTGGCTACCAAACATAGATACACTTCAGAGTGACGAGTAGGTATTTAATGTCGAGTATCAGAAGATGTGACTGGTGTTTTGTGCACACCACTTAAACATTGTAACAATTCTGTAGTGCATCTAAATCTAATTTCAGCTACCCTGAAAGTAAGGATCAGCATGATTACAGGTTTCTCCCTCCAAAGGAAAAAGCAATCAACTCTTGGTGTATACTATGTGCTAGTCCCCAGCTTATAATCTCACTGCCCTTCAAGATGTCTCCATTTTAGAGAAGTACACAGCAAGGATGAGGTGACCTGGTCAAGGTTGTGCAACAGCAAAGTGGCAGAGCTGCTTTTCAGACCCAGCTGATTCTACAGCCCAGTGTTCTGTTATAGAACACTGCTGCCCAAGTCAGCAGTAAACACCAAATGTTTCTCTGATATATTTCAAAACGCAAATTCCTGAAACACCATAAACTGATTATTTTTTCTTCAGTAATTCAAGTCTCTGGGATTAAACAGCCCATCATTTATTGGGCAGCCACAAAGCCATGGAACAGAAATGCAGTGAGAAATGTGTAGCTACATTTCTGAGGCATTTTTCTGCCAATTTAAGGACATTAAGATGCACATAGGGCTGGTGAGATAGCTCAGTGGTCTAAGTGGCTGCCTGGCAAGATGCATATAAAAACGAGATATTTCATAAGCATATAAAATTATACTCTTAATTTCCTGTGCATCAGAGTAGTAGACATTTTTCTTAATGCATATTGTTCCAATTCTGGTTCTAAAGAGGCGCCTTTTTTGTACATTACTGAGAAAGTGCCAGGCTGAGTTGTTTCCCAGTCTTTTTTTTTGTACTAGGAATTGAACTTAGGACCTTATGTTTGCCAGGCAGGTGGCTCATGTCATTGAGGATCTCCCTGGCCCCCAGTCTTTTCAACTGTGGTAAGAATGACTCACTCTAAGTCTGTCCTAATTGTGTGACTAGGCAAGGGCCTGTACCTAAGTTTTTTTTTGTGAATAGGAGGTATGCTAATTTAAGTCATACACCTTGCACATGAATAGCTGAAAATGAGGAAGTGGAGTATACTGGAGAATGTGCGTTTGGGAGAGCCTAGGATCTGACACAGGGTATCACCACTTACTGTTATCTCAGGTAAGGTATTTCTCTTAAGCCTTGGAGCAGAGCTGGTTACTAACTCATTCCACTATTCAAAACTAAGCTATCATACACAGGTACTAAAGTGGCCACTGCATGTCAGCAATTCATAATTTCATTAATAACTATCACTTAGAACACACACACACACACACACAAAATATATATTTTTTGTCTTTTTGAGACAGGGTCTCACTATGCAGTTCAGGCTGGCCTTGAGCTCACTTTGTAGCTCAGGCTGGTCTTGAACTCACAACAATCCTCCTGCCTCAAAAATATTCTTACCCAAGAAAAATCACTTAATAAAGATATTCAAGCTTGGTGTGGTGGTATACACCTATAATCTCAGCGGTCTGTGAGGCTGAGGTAGGAGGATCACAAGTTTGAGTCCTATGCAACTTAGTGAGAACATACAAACCAAAAAAGGGGTGGAGATAGTGTGATGTAGCTCAGTATAAAGGCCTTGGATTCAATACCCAGTTAAAAAAAAAAACAAAGAAATAAACACCCCCTAAAATCCAAAAGCAATGTACCACAGATAACACATAAATAGAATCATTTTATAACTTGTTGATATTTACAACACGTGACTATTTGGTAAATACTCCAAAATATCTCATAAGGCAATTTTTGGAGCACTTGAGATTTTGTAATTCTCTTCTAGCATGTTTATACTTGGTAACAATCTGCTGCATTTACTGTGATAGCTATAATACAATATTGGCAAAGTGGTTACTGAATTCAGGCTATAAATTATATAATGTCCCAAACTGTTTCAAGAAAACATTAGCTTGTAAAATAATTTTTCTTTCAAAATTCAAGACACATTTAACATGGATTTTACAATAAAGTTTATTAGCTGTTCTCCTCTTTCTCATAAATGGAATGGATAATGTTCATTATTCTTTACAAACCAGTATTCATTTAAGAAATTTTAATGAGGAGTTTATCCAAAAAACCACATATTTAATAAACAACTCCAAAGAGCAATGAGAAGCCAAATGATATTATTAATTAAAAGGACCAGAGAAATTGTTTTCTGAACTTATTTCTACCTTTTACTAAAGTTTTTTAAGATTGCTCACCATCAAGGTCTGTGCAAGCCTAGTGCAGAGCAGCTACGCGAGATGATGGCAGCTGAGGGAAAACTTGCACAGAAAAGGCGGCTTTCACCAAACTTCTGTTAATGAAAGGAGAAGTAGGAGGAAAGGCAGAGAGGACCAAAATCAAACCCAAGGACAAGAACAATAATGACAGAAAAGTCAAGAACCTCTTAAAAAATTCTGTTGAAAAGAGGAGAACATGCTCATTCTTTTACTTGCAATCTAATGACCCTAGAGGTTTTTCCTCACAACCACCATACCCCCTTCCCTGCGTTCAGTTCACAGATTAAAGAAGATCTCATCAATTAATATTTAATTTAAAAACCGAACAAAAATGAGTAGGTGGCAAAAGAAAAAATATACTTTAAATATATACGTTTGTGTGTATGCAACTATGTAAAGAAAATAATTCCATAGTTACAGAGTTTAAAGAAAGTTATATATATATATATATTTATATATATATTTTATTATAACAAAATAGGCAGTTATTATGGGTAAAATATTCATTAAAATCTGACCCCTAAGAATACATTTAAAATTTTAGGCTATGAATTGGACTCATTTTCCACTGGCATGATGATTACTATATCTCCATTGCCATGTCTCTTCTGTCTGCATTTATGCCTATAAAATTTTCTCAACTCTCAGTGTAAAAGGTGAGCGCCTACCATGTCAACATGATCTTAGTTCAGGAAATGAGATGATCAAGTATGTATGAACAACTTTTGTGAGACACTATAAACAGTGTTGCACAAACAGATTAAAAACATTTGAACACTGCTGTTCCTAACTAATGTATGGGGGTGGAAAATCTCAAATAATGAAAGACTTGAGGCCTATGAAAAATGAATATCCTTGTGAAATTATGAAAGAACAGACATTAATTTTGAAATAAAAGAAAGTTTTCTTATTTGTCTATAATGAAGTAATTCCTTTGATACAGAAGTCAATTGGGAAAAGGACTTGAGAGCTAACACACTGGCCAAACCATGCTATTAAAGTTAAGCGTGCATAATTGCTCAAAGTCTACTAAATCACGGGTTAAAACCATTTTTCTTTCATTTGTACTAAAATTTCAAAAGGATGTATATAAAGCTATTCTGAAAATCTCTTAAAAGTTACTTTCCCTTAAACATTAAGGAATTTTACCACAATTTCTGCATCTCCCCAGACCCTTAACAGCTGGTCAGGCCATCAATCTTCAGTTCAGGAAAATGGCCATGAACCATAGTGATGTAGAACACAGATGATACAATGTGAAGGAGACAGTAAATGGCAAAAATAAGCACAAATGCAGACCATGATGGGTGAGAGATGATTCAATGTGAAAGGAGTACTAAAGATAGACTCCAAAAGAAAAGAGCCAAGAAGTATCAAAGAAAATGAGACTGTGGAAAAGAGAAATAGAGAAACATAAGTCCTCATAACTTTTCTTTTGCTGGAACCCAGATATAAGGACCAGACTGCTCTTCTATGATTTGCTTCACTTGGTTGTAAATGTCTTCCAGCGTATCGCCCTGTACAATAGCTGTAGGAGAAAGAAAACCAGAAACTTCTATTAATTGTCTATCACTGCAAGCAATTATTAGTGAAGTAGCAGATGCTGAAACAACATAGTTATTCATCTTAGAAGAGTTACCACTTATTCATAGTTTGCTCAGCGACATTAATTTTACTATCTGTGTAATGCATAAAATTTTATTTTACAAATATAAAAATGAGACTTGGTTATGCTCTTTTGTTTACTGTTTTGTTTATCCTATGAGTGAGCACTAGATTCATTTACCCATTCATCTGGAAGTACTGGGGTCTGAATGTAGGGCCTTGAACATGCTTAATGCACTACCACTAAGACTACTCTCAGCCCTTGGCTTTATTATTCTATTTTTATTTATTTTTGGTTTTCTGAGAGAAGGTCTCACTATGTAGCCCAGAATACTTCATGGTGATTCTCCTGCCTCAGCCCTGAGGGCTGGGATTATAGGTAGGCATGTACCACCATGCTGGCTTTATGCTTTTTTTTTTTTTTTGCGGTACTGGGGACTGAACTCAGAACCCTACACTTGCCAGGCAAGCACTTATTCTACTGAGCTATCTCCCTGGCCCTGGCTTTATGCTTTTAAAACAAATTATGTTATTTCCTTAACTTTCCTGATTTCTCTAGTATACAGAGAAAAAGGAGAGTGGGTCCAGAGCTGGAGAGGGCAAGCATGGCTACTTCTCTTTTATTTTTGGTGGTTTGATCTTGCAGGGAAAGAGCTGGTTATAGATTGGTACTTTGTCCAGCACACTACTCTGTCCAGGTACAGGAGTAGAGGGAAACTGAAATATAAAATCTAGCCTGTGAGTGGCTAGGAACTATTAAAATAAATGTTACACAGTTTATCTGCAGTCTAAAATAATGTAGAAATAAAAAGTGCTAACTATTACCCAAAGCTGATTCTGTGGGAATACTTGGGAATCCCTCAGGATGGAGAGGAGTATAGGTAAGTTAATAATACACAATAACAAAAACAAGTTTTACTAGAAAGCACTAAGCATTAGTAACTTTAAATAAAAAAAGAGAACATTTATACATCAATGAAAGAATTCAAAATTATGTCAGATAAATAATCAAAACACCAAATGATGCTCCATGATTTTGGAAGAGCATCACAGACACAGATTTTCATGATCTCAAAAACCTTGGGGCCAGGGAGATGGCTCAGTGGAATAAGTGCTTCCCTGGCAAGTGCAAGGGCCTGAGTTCAATCCCCGGTGTGCCAGAAAACAAAACAAAAACAAAAACAAAAAACTAGAATTGGGGGGCCGGGGACATGGCTCAGTAGAATAAGCGCTCCCCTGGCAAGCGCAAGGCCCTGAGTTCAATCCCTGGTTCCGCAAAAACAAATGAACAAACAACAACAACAACAACAACAACAACAACAACAAAACAAACCTAGAATTAAACTCCAAGTGAGATTTTAAGTAAAATTATTTGTTTGGTGACTGAGATTATGCATACTACAGGGCTAGAGAAATAGTTCAATACAGAGTGCCTGCCTACTTGAAGGGTTCAATTTTCCCTTCAGGAGGGCTTATAACATATGTAGTAAGAATGCTTGACTAATTGAAAAATTAAACAATATTTAACTGAATCATGAGCATTGACATTTAGAGCTAAGTACAGACATGCCTGAATCAGAGTAGAATGGGTAAGGGATTTAGGAGATGTTAGTCAAAAGTTACAAACTTTTAGTTCTAAGAAAAGCTCTGGGGGGCCTGGTGAGATAGCTTGGAGGTCTCAGTGCCTGCCTGGCAAGAGCAAGGACCTGGGTTCAATCCCTGGTACTGCATGCCATGATGACTCCAGAACTGGTTCTGGGTGTGCTGTGCTGGCTCCTGAAATGAGGCAGAGTGGTGCACACCTGTAATCCCAGTGCTGGGGAAGCTGAGATTGGGGATCACTATGGGTTTAAGCTGCATAGTGAGATTCTGTACCAAATAAATAAATAAATGATTAAAAAATGTTCTGCGGAACTAATGGTAATCTGCAATGATAACTATGTGGTGACAGATGTGTTATGATTGTGGTAATCATTAAGCTATGTACATGCTTATCAGATTTTTTTTTTGCGGAACCAAGGACTGTCAGGCCCTTGTGCTTGCCAGGGAAGTGCTTATTCCACTGAGCCATCTCCTGGCCCCTATCTACTTGCTTATCAACTCATTTTGTACACTTCAAATATAAAAAATTATTAATTATATCTCAATATAGTTGCAAAGAAATGAATCAAAATTTATAAAAGATAATAGCCAGAGTTTCATACAAGAAATCAAATCTTTGACCATTATTTTCCGTCTGATCAAGTAGGAATTCACTTCTATGCATGTATGCTGTCTTAATCACCAACTTAAGAAACACTGAATTTCAAGATCCCCCACTTATCATTGCCTAGGCTTTATGTTTTTACTTTTTTTTGGCAGAACCGGGGACTGAACTCAGGCCCTTGCGCTTGCCAGGGAAGTGCTTATTCTACTGAGCCATCTCCCGGGTCCTCTTTTTTTTTTCGATGATGATTTTCCCACAAAACACAATCAACAAACTTAACAGTTTATTCTGAAAATGATAATACCAGCTGCTACCAGAAAGGTGGACACATTGTCCAAAATATTTTATTTTTGTGGTACTGGGGATTGAACTCAAGACTAGGCGCTTGCCAGGCAAGTGCTTATTCTACTGAGCTATCTCCCCAGCCCATAGTTCAAAATATTTGAATGGATATGTTCAAGTGGCTTCAAAGCCACATTCTATTATAAAAGACTGTCACACATAGTACCAACCTGTGAAATGTTCAGTAAACTCCTGTTCCAGTTTCATGGCTCTCTCAAATGTTTTCCTAGCTTGTTCTTCTGTTAGCCGCTTATTCATTTCCCTATGTAAATAAATTCAGAAACTGGTATTTAACATATTATAATCTTTTTTTTTTTTTTGTATTTCATGGATGGCTCTACAGGGTGTTCAGGGTCTCACTACTAGATCAGACTTGTAATGATCCGCCTGTTTACAGCCTCCTAAGTGCTGGCATTACAGGTGTGTGCCACCATGCCCTGTCTCAATTACCTTCTCGGGCCCAGGAGGGGCAGGGTTAGCAGGGCAGATCCAGGGATCAAACCCCCCTTAATCCACTGAGCTATTTGGCCAGCTCTCTATACTATTTTTTAAAAAAGATGGAAGACATGAAATGTAAAATTATAAAGAAGTGAACTCTGGAGAACATGAATGTGCCTTGTATCTGAAATAACCAAAAAAAAAAAAGTTCTCTCAAATGGAGCAAAGTAGCCCCCAATTTATCAGGATTAATTTATAAGCCTTGACTAATGAAAACCTCTTATTGAGATTTACCTACTAATTTAGAGAAAATAAAGGGCATATGTGAATGCTATTAACACTACAAAAAGATAATTAGAAAATATAGACAGAGGAAAATGCTACCTGGTTACCTCAAAAAACAATTGCGGAAAAAAACAAAAAAACAAAACTCCAAAGTAATTGTGGTGAAGGATAGAATGAGGAGGGAAAAATCTGTAGATTAAAAAACTTAATGAATTGTCATGAATAAACCTTATATGGACTTTGTGAAATGAACATATTAAAAAATCAAACCTAGTTGGGTATGGTGGTGTATGCTTGAAAACCCAGCACTCAGGAGGCTGAGGATGATTGAGTTCAGGCAGCTTGGGCTACAAAGTGAACTGAATATTGTAAATTGTCTCAAAAAGACAAATTGAAGAAATAATCAGGAAACCCTGATTGCGTGATGGTATCAAATTTTATGTATGGGAATGACAGTAGTGATATTTTAAAAGAAATACCACTCAAATATGCTTTAAATATATGGATGAAATGGTATGTTCGGATTGGTTTCAAAATAATCTGGAGTGGTGAAGGACATGGAGAACAGATTAAACAAGAATGTAAATTGGTAAAGTTTGTAGCTGGTAAGGGATACATAATAGTTTGTTCCTAATCAGTGAGGGAAAACTTTCAATAGCTCATCATTAAGTATGATGTTTTCTTTTGTATAGTTACTATCTAATGTTCCATCTTCCTGTAGCATTCTCTTAAGCATTTCTTATAGGGTGAGTCTAGTGACAATGAATTTCCTCAGTTTTTTCAGTGATTGAGATTGACTTGATTTCTCCTTCACTTCTGAAGAATAGTTTCACCAGTTCTTCTTTAGTATTTTTAACTAACTCACTGCCTTCTGTTTTCCCAAAGTTTCTGGTGACAATTCTTCTGATAACTTTATCAGGAAAATCTTGTACATATGAGTCACTGATGACTGCTTTCAAGATTCTTTTGTTTTCCAAATGTTTGATTATAATGTGCTGTAAGGAGGATCTTTCCTCGTGTCTCAGCCTCCCCAAAGTTGGGGTCACAGGTGTATGCCACCATGCCTGGTCTTGGTGGCTGGCTTGGCAGCATGGCATGCAGTACTGGGGACTGAACTTGGGTCCTTGTTCTTGCAAGGACCCTAAGGCAGGTGCTTAGACTGCTGAGCTATCTTCATGGCCTCCTCTGGTTTTTCTTAGAAAATATTCTATTACCTTATTTTTCCTTTCAATGGACAATACTTTACTATTTATTTTTATGATTTTTTTTGAAAATCGGGTATTTGAGTCTTATCATGTGAATAGTCTACAGATCAAACTCCTTTTTCCCCAGGGTTTGCTGGTCCATTTAAAATTTATTTACTGGGGCAAGTGAGCTAAGCAGTCTAAAGTGCAGGCACTGTGGTTTGATCCCAGGTATCACATGTCAAACCAGCCCCATCTCCAGGGCAGGCTGAGCCAGACACACAGTATTTCTGTACTGAGGATTGGTGTGAGATGTAAACTTACGGTTTTCTCAGGCATTTTCTGTGACTGTCTTTCTTTAATAATATATAATGACTCTATAGATCTGCCCTATATATGTGGTTACTTCTGAATGTACTGGACTGGCCATCAAAAGGCAGAAAAGATGCTGATCCTTTAAATCCTTAAGTTCCTTCATCCTTGGGGGCAGGAACAGGCAGTGACAGCTCACTGCCTGTGTCTGTGTACCTCAAAGATCAGAAGCAGTAATCTTCTTTCACACAACTGATCCTTGGCCTTTGGAGATCAGGATCCTGCTGCCCATTGTAGGTCTCACAGACTGTGTGTGAGGTGCAAGGAATGTAAGTATGGCTGCCTGTTACAGGGATGAGCAGCTGCTACTCTACTAGGAACTGAAAGGAAGCTGCAAGTCTTCAGAAGACCTCAGAGTTTCAAAATAATTATCAGACATATGCTGCCATATGATTTGTAGATAGATGGATATCTGGTGCTATTACCTGGAGATCCTTTGGTGATGCACATCATCTCTTTTATTATTTTCTCTTTAGCCCCACCACTTCTTTACTTTATGGTGCAGGGGACCTCTTTGGTATTATTTTTCATTTGAATGTATACTTTGACAGTAATGAAAAACTAGTCTACTTTTGTTTAATGGTTGTGTGGTATATCTTTAAGTATTCTTTTATTTTCAACTGTTCCACAGCCTAAAATTAAAAAAGTACCTCAAGAATACAACATAAGCCGGGCGTGGTGGTGCATGCTTGTAATCCCAGCACTCGGGAGGCTGAGGCAGGAGGATTGTTGTGCGTTCGAGACCAGCCTGAGCTACAAAGTGAGCTTAAGGCCAGCCTGAACTGCATAGTGAGATCCTGTCTCAAAAAGACAAAAAAAAAAAAAAAAAAAAAGAAAAGAATACAACATAATTGTGTTTTACTTCATCTTTTCTGACAAATTGTGCTTTTTAATTAGAACATTTAATCTGGCAATAAAAAGAAAACAATTTACTGAAATATTTGGGTTCACTTATACCCTCCTCCTGTGTATACTGTTTGGAATCTACATGATTTTTTCTTCTTTTAATTTTTGCTTAGATTTTATGTTTTTCCCTCTGTTATGTAGCAAAACATTTTTTATTCTCTTAATGGTTCTCAGAGCTTCATTACCCAATTCAGTGGTCACTTAGTTACAGGTGGCTACTTAAAATTCTAATAAATGTACCTTATAATTTAGCAATATCAATGATAACAGTCACAATTATGGTTAACATCATAGGGTGTGTACTTAATCCTCATCCACTGGTATGTATACCCTATAAGGTAAATATACATACTACTGTTCTCTCCATCTTACAGATAACCCAAGATGTAAATAAATTATTCAATTTATACAGTAACTATTGAATAACTATAATTATTCAAATTACACAGTAACTAGATTTGTGCTTAGAAATTACATATTAGGCATTTATACTTACATGATATTTTCCATGGATTTGGGCTTAATAAAAATTGATATTGGATACAGTTGTGCAATTTGCAATCTCTTTATGGCATTTCCGGACACATCAAGGATACAGTGTTTACCCTAAAATAGAAAAACAAGCAAACTAAGTCTTTTCAACTATATCAAAAGTACATTTCCTATAGGTACAAGATCTATATTAAGGTATATTTGGATCCTTTTCACTTTATATTTCTACTAGCAAACTACAGAGGGAAAATCAAATAAAACTATGATAATGACTATGAATAATTAATTTGTGATTCTCAAATATTACATTTAAAAAAGAACAAAAATACAGTATAAGACTTCTGGTAGTTATAGACTAGTAATTTCTCAAAATGGCGACCAACGTAGGGTTCCTTGTTTTAATTTTGTTGGAAGAGGACATTAGTAGAAAGATTCCAAACTATCATCTTTCCATAACCATAATTTTATTAAAGAATATATGATCAACAGAGGGCAAAAGAATCCTACCATCATGATAAATATAAATTGAGGAAATAAAGGCCAGCGAGATAGCTCAGCAGACTGAGTGCCTGCTTAGTCAAGCACAGGGACCAAGGTTGTGAATGCAGGTACTATATACAATGCCTGCCCTGCTCCAGGCAAGCTGAGCAGGCAAATGGGACCAGCATGCTGGCGCATGCCTGTAATCCTAGGATTGCGGAGGCTGAAAACTGTAGGATCACTACAAGCTCAAGCTGCATCGAGAGACCCTGTACCAAATACATTAAAAAAAAAAAAAAGTATAATCTCACTACTACTATTCTGTCATTTTTCATTTTATGGGAATTGGCAAATACTTTATCATTAACTGATATTTGGGAGCCTGAACTCTGATTTTATTTATTTTTAATGTATTTAGTACAGGGTCTCACTACACAAATTGGACTCTTTTCAGCCTCCCAAGGGCTGGGATTACAGACATGAACCACCACACCTAGTCTCAGTAGCTGTTTCAGCATGCCCTGGGGGCAGGGCTGGCACAGCACACTGGGGATGAACCCTAATCCTTTTTCTGCCTAAGCAGGCACTTTAATCGATTGAGCTATCTGGCCAGCCCTTGAACTCTAATTTTTTAAATGACAACTTTTCTGACATGTTTAAATTCACTGGCAAAGACTGTTGTGCATTTTTAAAATGAACAATTTCAGCCAGGCGTGGTGGCGCAGGTCTGTAATCCCAGCACTCAGGAGGCTGAGGCAGGAGGATTGTTGTGAGTTCGAGACCAGCCTGAGCTACAAAGTGAGTTTAAGGCCAGCCTGAACTGCATAGTGAGACCCTGTCTCACAAAGACCAAAATAAAAAAAAATTCTCATGTTAAACAAGGTGGTACTAAGTCCTTGACTTTTGAACACTTGAGATGCAGCTGTAAATTTTCATAAGTACACTGTGCTGGACTCATAAGCTTTGTTAGATATAAACAAACCTGACTTGCCAGTGTTCTAGAATGGGAGTTGTTCATAATTTAGGGACTGTGTATATTCTTTTTTTTTTGCGGAACTGAGGATTGAACTCAGACCCTTGTGCTTGCCAGGGAAGTGCTTATTCTTCTGAGCCATCTCCCTGGCCCCTGATAGTCTTTCTATGTACCCCAGGGCTGGCAGTGGAACTCGTAATTCTGACCCTGCCTTCCACTTGCTGGGATTTGAGGTGTGTATCATCATGCTCAACTGATTTATCAGACATTATTATAACATATTTTAAACAAGGTCCTCCCTCATGAAGCATATTCTACGCAAAAGGCTTGGGTGGTCATTTCAACTTAGCAGGTATATTGAAACTAAAAAATTAATTTGTTAAAGCACTGCAAACATAGAAAAGTAAAAAATAAACTTATCCATCACTTATTTAATAGTAATATTTTAATTATGGCTTAAAAATAAAAGCTACAATATTAAAAATTCTATTACAAAAAAGATTCTATTACATTTGTTGTTTTATCAACATATGCACATACTAGTTTGAAAGTAAATTGCAGATAATGTTCCTTTAATCCATGTTTTCTTTTCTTTTTATTATTATTATTATTATTTTTTTTTGTGGAACCAGGGATTGAACTTAGGCCCTTGTGCTTGCTAGGGAAGCGCTTATTCCATTGAGACATCTCCCCATCTTTTTTAAAAAATAATAAAAAATATGTAAAAAATTCCATTAGAAATGATACAGAATTTCACTAAACAGGAACTCAACAATAGTTGTTACATTGCATAATGTTACCTTCAAATTAGTTGTTTAGATTACCGGATATAAGCATGCAAAGCTGGTCAAAAAAAAAGTTGTAAGGATTTAAAAAGGAGAAGAAAAAATGTTAAGCATTACTCAGTATTTCTGACAACAGTGGCAGGTCACAAATAATCACAATCTAACTCTAAATGTCATCTGATAATGTCCTTTACTGTAAAAACATAAAGCTTCTTCTTTTTTTTTTTTTTGGTGGAACTAGGGATTGAACTCAGGCCCTTGCGCTTGCCAGGGAAGCGCTTATTTCACTGAGCCACTTACCTGGCCCAATGCCTTTTCTACTTTAACTAAGCAAGTACTGACCATATACTGAGGCTGGAATTTTTAGTTTATGGTAGGAGAGCAAGCCTTGCATGGATTTCTTTTCTCTGCTTCATAAATGCATGGATAGATTTGTTCTCACCACAGATTTTAGCAACTGCTATGAGATTCTTTTCTCCTTAAATTAAGAACTTTCACCAAACAAAGTACATTTTCTTTGGCATATCTAGAGTGACAGTGTCACTTTTCTGTACCTATCACCTGCAATTTGATATTCACGCTATGGTTTGGCTATTCCCCCAAATGTCCATACATAAAGTCTTGGTGTCTAGAATGGTGGTATTGGGATGCTATACACCTTTAAGAGGTGGGAACTTTAAAGTCACTGGGGTGCAATGCACCTTGAAAGGAACTGTTGGACTCATTCTTTCTCTGCTCCAGTTTGAGATGTGACTCTGACACACATACTCCCACCATGATGTGCTGCCATGTGTGTTAATAAGATGTCAAAAGAATTAATCAAGGCTTCTTGAAAGTCCAAGAGAAATACATTATGGTCAAGCAGGGTTTGTCTTCTGAGTCCTTGATGCCAAAATACACTAGAACTAATTAGTACCAATTCAAAAGATTGTTACTTCTTAAATATAAAATAAACACTCAAAATATGTTCCAGGTACAATTCTTGTTTGCCAAATATATAGGAGTATAATAGTTATTACTTTGATATTGAATTCTACCCTACAAATCATTATTAGGAAATGATTATGTATTGTCTGTCCCCTTTAGCAATGCAATCCTTATTCATAACCTATCAATAGTCACACATCCTGACTATTACTGGGAAGAAAAGTTCATACTCTATAAATTGTGGGATAAAAGATACCAATTATGTCATACTTTATTATTTTGTTTAATGCTTTGAACTTTTTGCTATATATCTGCTAACTTGATTTACTATTTTAATATCAATACATTAAAATCTCCAACAAGGTAAATAGGTTTATCAGCTTCAATTTTTATGATGTGTCTTTTTCACCGAGGTTAGAATTTTATTATCCTCCCTGAGAGTTGTTCCTTTAAGTAAAGATTATAACTAACACTATTTTTGGCCTAAATATTTTTCTCTGATTTCTAAAAAAAAGAAAAACACCTAACTGACCTTGGACTGTGAACTTCCAAAAGCATGGACTATATAACACCTTTTCTCTTTACAAAGTCAGTTGCCTCAGGTATTCGATATCATAATTTTAGATTTATTAATGTGAATATACCTAACCAATAATTAGTTTATTTATTCTAGCTGCTGTATACCACTATACAAACAAGCTACTATCCTCATTTTTTAATTTTTCTTTAGTGGAACCGGGGATTGAACTCAGGCCCTTATGCTTGCCAGGGAAGCACTTATTCCATGGAGCCATCTCCCTGATCACCTCATTTTTTAATTTTAACTTTTCACATTATACAGCGCTACTATCAACATATTTTATATGTGATTTTCATGTGTGAATTTATACTTAGATACTACAAAGCAAATTTCTGGATCACAGAGTATGAACATTTATTAGGTATTACAAAACTGTTCTTTATTTTTCTTCTGTGGTACCAGGGATCGAACTCAGGACCTTACACTTGCCAGGCAGGCGCTTATGCCACTGAGCTATATCCCTAGCCCTGCAAAATTGTTCTTGAGAAGTTGTTTTCATTTATGTATTTGGTACAAGGTCTCACCACACAGCTTGGATTTGTAGTGATCCTCCTGTTTTCAGCCTCCCTAGTGCTGAGATTATAGGTATGCACCACCACACCCAGACAGCTTCCCATTTTGGAGAAGTTCATGCTATCATTTGTTCTTTATCCATATTGTGTATTTTATCTTGTATTTTTCTAATGTAGAATTAAATATTTAAATAAATAAATTCATAACATAAAGTAATAATACCTGCACCATATATGAGATATATATTTTTTGTTGGAACTGGGGATTGAACTCAGGCCCTTGCACTTGCCAGTGAAACACTTATTCCACTGAGCCATATCCCTGGCCCATATTATCATATTTTTCATACATGTAAAGTAAAAATGATCCTTTTATAGCGTCAAAGGAACAACCTATTTTGGGTTACTTTGAAGGCTACCTTTTCTGCTACTTCTCGCACAGACTGCACACTGGTTCCATACAGATGGTTGTTATACTGGCCAGCTTCAATGAATTTATGTTCTTGGATATCCTTTTCCATCTGCTCTCTTGAAGTCACAAAGTGGTAGTCTCTCCCATCTACCTCATAATCTCGTTTTGGTCTAGTTGTATCTTTAATAGAAAAAAAGAAAACTTGGGGAAGTGTCTGGTATTAAAAAACAAATTCATTTTCTATTTAGCTCACTATAAAGCTCAACCCAACAATTTAAATTTGAAAAATAATATGAAGGATAAAATAACCGATAAAATAACTGAATCATGAAAAATAGTTACAATTATTTTTGTCAAATACAGTGAGAGGGTATGTTAAGAACAACAACTAAGAATTTTTAAGTGGTTACTCACGAGGAACACAGGATCCAAATTTGTCAGGAAATTCCGAGATCAAGTCATCGTTTATCCTGTCTTTCATAGGTCCCAATATGATAACTGGTCGAGTATAATTAACTATAAAGACAAACTACATGTTAAAAGGAATAAGCACTCAATAAATATTAATGTACTTTACCAGAATACAATCATCCTGAGCTTTTGGAATTTTTGTTCTTTCCTTATATCACTTCATCATTAATCAAAGATGACTAACTTGCTACTTTTTAAAAGCTTTATTATGATACTCAACTTCCTCAATCTCCACTAGAAGTTAAATTTAGCATTTAAATAGATAATGGCTCTATGAATACTAGAAAGAGACTGCGTAAGAAACATAACACCAGTATAAATCAGTCAATGTAAAGTGACTTTCTTTTAGTACACTATGAGCTAAACTTTCATAAAATTCAGATGCCAAGTTTCTACATACATATGTATAGTAAATAGTAAAATTCTAGTACAAAACTTATTTGTAGTATGATATAGACCTATTTTCCAAGTTTTTTTTTTTTTTTGTAAGATTGTAAAACTTCACAAACCTTCTTGCTGATTCACTGGTTCATAAGACAAGACATATTCTTCTTGACCACCTATTAGGAAGTTAAAAGCACAGATAAAAAAATCTGAAAAAGATAATAAATGAATCTAATTCTTCATAGCTAACATATAAATTACTAAGACTGAGAAAACAAGCCGGGCGTGGTGGCGCATGCCTGTAATCCCAGCACTCGGGAGGCTGAGGCAGGAGGATTGTTGTGAGTTCGAGACCAGCCTGAGCTACAAAGTGAGCTTAAGGCCAGCCTGAACTGCATAGTGAGACCCTGTCTCGAAAAGACAAAAAAAAAAAAAAAAAAAAAAAAAAAAAAAAAAAAAAAAAAAAAAAAAAAAAAAAAAAAAAAAAAAAAGACTGAGAAAACAACAAAGATGTATAATAAAAAGATATTGTACTTCAAAATTATTTATGGAAAGATTCAATAAAAAAGGCAAATTATTAGGTTATAAGGTTTTGCATTTAAGAAATATAACCAATTATAACTGTTATTCTGTGCTTATAGACCAAATCTGTTAAAATATTTGTGATGTTGAGTATGTGCTATTAATTTTTTAGAATTTAAGAACTATTTAATCTTTTATTCTTTTTTTTGCATTTAGTACAGGGTCTGCAGGATTTCATTACACAGATCGGTCTTGTAGTAATCCTTCCTGTTTGTCAGCCTCCCAAGTGCTGGGATTACAGGCGTATGCCACCATGCCCAGTCTTGATCACCACCAGCTCAAGCGCCTCAAGGGTAGGGTGGCGCCTCAAGGGTGGGGCCAGCATGGCAGGCTGGAGACTGAACCCCCGCCTCTGCACCTGCTTAAGCGGGTGTTTTAATCTGCTGAGCTCTCTCACTGACCCAAAGAACTATTAAATCTTTTAAAGACTAATACTATTAAATATACATGAATAATTTCATATGTAGGCATGTTTGTTATTAAAATACTTTTTTGGTTTCATCAAGTATAATATTTAACAAATTATATTTTGCTTTAAAAATACAAGTGTAAAACTGTTTCAAAAAATAAAAAACCTCACTGTTCCACTGATGAAAAAGTTCACTGATTATTCTAATTCATCAACTTTAAAAAACATTTAAATTGTGTTAAAAACTGTGTTAAGATCATTTGAAAGAAGTAAATTTTTTCCTCCTAACAATAATGAATCTAATTAATAGCAAAGGAGTTAAATATAGTGTGTTTTAATCTTAAAAACACTTTAAAGCTTCTGAAGGCTAAATTAAAGGTTCTACACCTTAGGAAATGTGCTAAACAAAAGAATCCAGTGAGAAGATTTAAAAACTAAAAATTCTTAACATATTCACATATAGGAAAAAACCTGGCATGTAAGTAGTTCAAGGAAAAAATTAAAATTAGATAATATATTTGTTTTTTTCTTTGCTTATAAAGTTCTGTAATAACTACCACCAATTTTGTCACTAGTTTATATGTATTTAGCTGCAGGTCTTTTAAATTCACATACTGGTACAAGTAGTCTTTTCTGCTTTAAAATATATTTGTTTTCAATTTTATCACTATAGTACATAAAACATACTTTACAAGCTGCTTTTTAAAGTGCTGGATGTAAAACATGGTTCACATAACTAGCCAAAACATGCAATTTGAATATTCAACACCTTAATAAATTCATGCAAATGATGAAAGAGACAGTATATACTTTCATTCCCTCTCTTTAGTTTAGAAAGCTACTCAACTACTCTATAGTAGCTTCTGGTTACAAGTTACTAAAATGCTGAAATCATATTCCAATGTCAAAAAGATTACTAGGAAATTTTTATGTAGAAGAGAATAGCCAACCAAATGAATGAGAGCTAAAAGTATATATTGTCAAAATGAAAAAATAGTAGGGACTGATATGAACAGAATGAACCTTTTGGGTAGCCATACTCATCTGTAATCAAGATTACTTTCATATTAGACAGCAGTAAAAAAAAAGTTAGAAAAACAGTTTTAATTTTTAAAGTGCTTTAACTAGTAATATTTACGTACCTCCCCACCCTCCCATTCCAATCTTTTTAAAGACTTCATATGTCTATCCCACTTAAAAATACAAGAATACAAAATACAAAAGAAAAAGAATTACTTTTTGAGAAATGATTGAAAAGTTTTCCTTCCTCAACTCTAACCAGCATGTGGTAAAAAACAATGACTTGACCCAGACCAACACTGGTGACATAGAAGAAAGGAACTAAAGTTAATCAAACTTAGCATTACTGAAAAAATTATGTCAGTGCTCATGTTAAAAATAAAATTAAACAGGGGCCAGGGAGATGGCTCAGTGGAATAAGTACTTCCCTGGCAAGCACAAGGGCCTGAGTTCAATCCCCAGTTCGGCCAAAAAAAAAAAAAAAAAAAAAAAAGTCAAAAAACAAGTTTAGCTAGGTATCTATTTTTCATTGAAGATACACAAAAATACGTATGTACTATGTACAAAAATACTATTCATAAAAAAGTTTTAGCATTTTCTCAAAAGTTTGTAATATTAACCTCTCTTATGATCTAAATTTATAGGCTGAGTATCCTTCACATAAAACGGTCAGCCCTGAACTGTTATAGATTTAAGATTTTTGTTTTGGACTTGAAATGTGAAATTTTTCAAAATTTGAAAATTCATGAGCATCAATGTTGCTGCTAAAAAGTTTCAGAATTTGTATAGATACTCAACTTGTAGTAGTTTTACTTTTTAAGAAAATAGTTTGATTAGCTTTCCCTGATTTTAAAATTAAGCATCTGATTTTTATTTTTTAGAACAGATACAAATAAGGAAAAAACACGCAAAAGATATGAATTACTTCAGATTACAAGAATAAGTAACTTGAAACACTTACGGTAACTACTTTCACTATCGCTGGCATTAGAAGTGACATGCTCTGAAATATCAGGACAATGAGAAAAATAAAAGTGTCATGAGTTTAAAAAGCTTATTATCAAAGCAAATTTATCAAAGTAAAACATGGTAACATACATTACAAAATGTTGATATATAAACCACATATAACCAAAAGCTTTTTTGATTTTCTTTAAAAATTTATTTCTTAAACAAGTGTTTAAGAGAAAATCGCCATAATTAAGGATAATGCCTTATTTTTATACAATGTGGTTCATGAACAAAATTTCTAATATACATAGCAAGCAGAATATGGCAAAGGCAAAGTGATCTTAAATTAGATAAAATGTAGAAATAAAACCCAAAATGAGAAAATATATTTGCGCTATTTTAGTTATATGAAATGCAAAACGAGCAAAGGAGACAAGTTATATTTGAACAAATGATGCCCAATTTAAGAAAGGGATGTCTTTGTAATTTAAAAATAGATCTTATGGGACCAGGGAGATGGCTCAGTAGAATAAGCACTTCCCTGGCAAGTGCAAGGGTTCAATCCCTGGTTGGGGGGGGGGCGGGAAGAATTATGTTTCTGTGAATCAGATGTCACACATTCAATGTTTCAAAAATAGTAAGTGGGAATTCCTTATGTTGAGATTGAATTTTTAGTTGAATTGTTTTTTAGGGGAGGTTCTTTTAAAATTTTTTTGTTTTTGGTGCCAAGGACTGAACCCAGGGCTTTCAGCTTGCTAGGCAAGCATTCTACTGCTAAGCCAAATCCCCAGCCCCTGGGATTGGATTTTTAATACTCAATTTTGATAAAATAGACAGTGGCTGCTTTGAAAAAACATAAAAAAAAATATATATCTTGTCAAAAATACATCTTGTCTAACCTCTCCTTAAAATAATTTCAACTTCAATAAGTTGGCTGTAACTAGTAAACAAAAGGTATTCTTTTTGTACATGTAAATATAATTGCTTAAATCTTCCTTGAATAAAAAAAGGCAATTTTATTTATAAAAACTAAAAAAATCCCTTTCAATGAGAGGAAAACTTGAATTTCTAATATTACGGAAAGAATTTTTTTATTCCAGAAAAGGAAAAAGTCCAAGGATAAATACTGACTATACCATACATACCTCCTACTGGGTTTTCTAAGGCTTAGTAGCACTTACAGAAGTATAGTGAATGGTGGAACTTAACATTTCAAGTGAGGAAAACAAGTTCTTGAATTGCTATTGTAATGAAAACTGTCTCCTATTCTAAACTGCAAAGTCAAGATATAACTTCTTGGGCCAGGTAGATAGCTCAACAGAACAAGCACTTGCCTAGCAGGCGCAAGGGCCTGAGTTCAATCTGTGGTTCCACAAAACAACAACAACAACAACAACCCCCCCCAACACAAAACCACACTCATATAACTTCTTAATCATGGTCAAAGCAAGAACTTCAAAAATTACAACTAACATCTGACAACCACAGGTAAAAATTTTTTTTAAGCTTATATTTAAAAATTTTGTTACTACATGGAGTTTAAAGCCATTTAAAATTACAGAATATTCTACTGGACTAATTATGATTTTACTTTACTATTTATAGTTTGGACATTTTTGGCTTTAAACTATCTTCACAAACATCAATAATGGTAAATGCATTTCATTTCTTCCTATCCTAGTTACTTGAAATTTATTCCCAAAAGCAGGAATAAACATTGAAAAAAAACTTAACTTTTTATTAGGATTAATATTATATACTCTGACATAAACTTATAAAAGAAAGAAAAATTAATTATTGTGATGAGGTGAAAGAGAAATATAGAAGAAACAAAATTGGTTAATGCTGAATTGATATTAACAAAAGCAGGGTAAATAAATTTGTGGCTTTTATTATCCTAGTACAGAATATATCTTGACATTATATAGTTATAAAGCTATTATCATTTTTCAATTAAACAAATTTCTCCTACTCATCTTGAATTCTGTAAGACAACAGAGCATTCAAAATTTGCAAGTTGTTTCAAATATTTTTTACTTAGCTCCCCCACAATAAAGTCTTGTGTTAAGTATGGGCCTTGATATAATTAAAAATACTGTAATCTTCTTGAGCCTTAAGCTGGAGGTATAGCTTAGTGGTAGAGCAAATACTTAAGCATTCAGGAGGCCCTGGGTTCAATTCCCAACACCTTGCAAGCAAAAGCAAAACAGTAAC
The DNA here is from genome assembly GCA_004027165.1 of Ctenomys sociabilis. NCBI lineage: Eukaryota > Metazoa > Chordata > Mammalia > Rodentia > Ctenomyidae > Ctenomys > Ctenomys sociabilis. The sequence goes on from PVKA01011278.1 coordinate 47,669, forward strand.
GCCAACAAAAAGACAATTTACCTAATAAGTTATTAATACAGCCAGTACACACATAAGAAAGGGGTTTAAATGTACTTCTCAGAGAAGGGAAAATTAAAACACAAGTGATATTTCTTTCATCTAATAGACTAAAAGAAAAAAAAAAAAAACCCAAGAAAAAAGAAAAGAAAACCGACCCACTGTGTGTGGAACTCATATACTGATGTAGGTAAACTGATTGCATTACTTTGGGAATTACATGGCAGCACAGTTCTCTCTCAGTGTCTAGGGAGGACTGACCCCAGGAGAAGACCTAAATCAGATTATTCAAAAATCCCTGATACAAAATAGTGTATTATCTGCATGTAACCTACACATGCCTTCCCACTTACTTTAAACCATCTCTGGATTGCTTAATAACACCTGGTACAAAATGACTATCTTATGAATAATTGTTACACTGTGTTGTTTAAAGAACAAGAAAAGTCTGTCTAGTTCACAAAAACCATCAAAGGTTTAACTGTAAGGGGTTCAAGAAAAGATGCAAAGTGCACAATGCTCAAACAGGAGCTGATGAGACTGTGGATCTATGAAATTGGTAGGTGGCTACAGTAGGCTAGTCCCCTGCCCCCTTTTATATGACATATATAGCAAGCATAAGTTTTGCTTTTTGGACATTTATGGATTTTTTTCCACCCAAATATTGTTGATCCATGATTGGTTGAACACAAAGACGTAGAACTAGTTGGACAGAAGGCCACCTGTACCCACTACAACCAAACATACTGATATGTACAATCCAGCAATCCTTCCTTAGGTATTTCTCCAAGAGAAAGGCATATATATGCTCAGTAGGAGATGCATAAAAGTGTTCCAAATAATCCTTTTTAAAATAGCCTCAGGGATATTTTATTTGCATATCTTAAGGATATATATATATATATATATATATATATATATACAATTTTAATATTTTTACTTTTTCCCATTTCCATTTTGAGCATTTTCCATGTTATTAAAAATATTATTTCAGTTGTTATGCAATATGATAATTTACAGATAAATCATACTTTATTAATCATTCCTCAAATAAGATGTTCTTGGATTGTTTCATTTTGTTACATTGATTGATTGCTTGATTGATTGATTTTTGGTCTTTTTGAGACAGGGTCTCACTATGCAGTTCAGGCTGGCCTTAAGCTCATTTTGTAGCTCAGGCTGGTCTTGAACTCACAATTCTCCTGTCTCAGCCTCCCCAATGCTGGGATTACAGGCCTGCGCCACCACGCCCGGCTCTCATTTTGTTAGTTTTAAATGCTATTAAAATAAACATTCCAATAAATATACCTTTACCATACCTTCATTTATTTATTTATTTATTTTTGTAGTTTAGGGAAGGGTCTACAGGGTGTTCAGGGTCTCACTACTAGATTGGTTGTGATCCGCCTGTTTACAGCCTCCCAAGAGCTGGGATTACAGGCACACGTAACCACACCCAGTCTCAATTTCTGCCTCAGAGCGCCCTGAGGGTGGGGCCAGCATGGCAGGCTTGGGGATCAAACCCCTGGCTCCTGTGCCTGCTTGCAGGCACTTTAATTTACTGAGCTGTTTGGCCAGCCCCCATATCTTCACTTACGTCTTCAGGGTAATTTCCTTAAAGAAGACTTAATGGACTAAAAAAACACCTTTCTCAGAAAGGCACCATCAACTTAATATTCCTAATCATAGTATATAGAAGAAACCTCTAGATAGAACCTCTACAAGAAAAGTCTGCTGAAGTGACAGGTAAAACATGTTACCTTGTTTATTGGTTACTAGTGAGATTAAACATTCCTGCAGTGCTTATTTCATCTGCTTATCTTTTGAACACTCTTGTTGATATACTTGGATCTGGAGAGTCCTTCTACGTTAATGGCCCAGCCATCTTAGCACTGCTGTGAGGCAGGGCCAAGCAGCACATTTTAGGACATCTAGGAAGTGACCTGGAAGACGATATGGCGTCATCTTTCCTGACTGGGAGGTTGGCTGCTTGTTCCACCACATACTCCCAATATGCCTTGCACAGACTAAAATTGCAGTCCCTAAGCCTGGCCATGGAACTCCAAAACTGTGAGCCAAATAACCTTTTCCTCTCTATGCTGGTTTATTTAAGGTGTTTGCTCCAAGTAACAGACAGCTAACATACCTGCTTTATTCTCTATCTAATTTTCAAATTGACAGTCTCTTATTAGAATTAGTATAATGGTATTATTTCTTTGATAGGCATTATGTAAATATATTTTTCAAGTTTTCAGTTTTTAAATTTATGTTTGCTGAACACATTTCAGATCTTTCTAATCAAGTTTCACCTTCTTACTCAAACATCTTTTTTACAAACATCTATTCTTTATAGTGTACATGTCTCTTCTGTTTTTTCTCTTTCCTGTTCTCTCTCCACGTAATACTACTAGTTTAATATTTTTACTGTAACAAAAATGGAAGTCAGTTTGATTTTGGCATTGAGAACTTTGGGAGATAACAAAACAGGGAACTTATAAGGCTAACAGAATTTTTGAGGTATTCTATGAAATGGAAAATTATAAAAATGGAAAGGTTGCTTATTATTCATTATTACAAACCTTTTCTGAAGCTGTATGACATGATTTCACTTCTGAGCACCTTTTATATCTTCTATTTAGCTCTATTTCCATCTAATGTTTGTTAAAGGACTTCTACCCAATCCTATTCTCTAGAGCTCTTTTAGTATAACATTAATATAGGCAGGATAGCTTGTAGTAAGTACGATGACTTGTATTCGCTCAGACTTCTACAAATCTTGCTAGCCAGAATTAGGTTTGGGAAAAACAATTTTTCTCAGCATTTCCTCAAGATAAATCAGAACAAGGACCCACGTTTGATTCCCAGTACTACATGTATAGTACTCCTCCTTTATTACCAGCTTTCCATTTTATTAGTATTTTGCCTCCCTAAAAATCTTGATCTAATCAAGTCATTAGATGAATAAATTCTTTCAATTCCTGTGTAATGCAGCACAGATACCTATCATTCACCTAATCTTAGTCATTACATAGAAAAATCAAGATTGTTTTCTAATTAACCCTCATAATCAAAACACCATTTTTCATATTGTTTTTCTCCTCAATTGGAATAAGACATATAAAGTTATGGTATAATTATTACATACTATAACAATATGAACATGAGAGACAAAATTTTCATTTAGTTATTTTTTTCTGAGTTTTCCACAGACTTGATAAAAATCACTAAGTCCATTAAAATTTTTTTAAAAAAATCTTTTATTTATCTGGTATAGGATTTCACTATGCAGCTCAGGCTGGCAAGACAAGTAGTACTGGGAATCAAACGTGGGTCCTTGCTCTCGCCAGGCAGACACTCAGACTGCTGAGCTATCTCCCTAGCCCCTTTTATGTCTTTTTGAGACAGCATTCCCCTATGCAGTTCAGGCTGGCCTGGAAATTATTTTGTAGCCCAGGCTGGCCTTGACTTCAGCATTCCTCATGCCTCAGCTGCCCGTGTGCCGGGATTACAAGTGTGCACCATTACACGTGGTTGCTAATTTCATTTTCATCTCTAATATAATGTCAACTTCAAAATAAATTCTATAAAATCAATAATCTATTGAAGTATTTTCCAGTTTTGAGGGGCTTTCATTGTAATTTTTTTCTAAATGCAAGAGATTAAAAAGTAGGTATCACCAGTGACAGGATATCTGCGGCCTTTTCTTAAATTCTAAAAAGGCACATTTAAGAATATACAAAGTATGTCTGACAGGGGGTACGGAGATAGCTCAGCAGTCTAGCAAACATGAGGACCTGGGTTCAATCACATGCTATGCTGGCCCCCACAGGAGGATCATTGTGAGTCCAAGCTGTGTAGTGAGATCCTATACCAATTAAATAAATAAATCTACAAATAAAGTATCTCTGACAAAAATAATTACATATAAAGCTTAAATCTTTTACAAACCTAAATCATTTGGGTTGAAATAAACATCAATACCTATTCTTTACTAAAATTCCAATATAAATTACTATATATCAGAAAAAACTTTGTGAAATTTAATATTAATACAGATCTTAGAAAGTGAGAAGACAATGGCTATATCCTTAATGATCAAGGAATCAGAAAAATAAGTTTTCTTTTTTAAAATTTTTTTTTAATGAGCAGAATATATTTATTGGGGGAAAGAAAGCTCCTGTCCAAGAGAGAGACAGGAGTGGGGCCTGAGTGGGTAGGCACAAAAATAAGTTTTCGAAATGCTTAATAATCAAAATGGATTATTAGGAAAAAAAAAGTCTAAAGAGGATTATTTCTTCTTTAGGCCATGGTGTTCTGATTTAGGTCTAAGAAGTCCCCCAAATTCTCGTGCATATGGAAAGTGACTAGATGGAGGGGGTTGCTAAATTCAGCAGTGTATTATGACATCCACTGAATTTATGGTTGACTGTGCTGTAAGGAAGGTGGGGTCTGGTTGAAGGACAATCACTGGGGGTGTGACCTGAAGGGGGCATCTCCTAGTCTCTTCCTGCTTCCTTACTGAATGAGCTGAGAACCTTTTCCTCTACCATGTTCCTTTGTGCTCCTGTCTACCTTGGATTGAGCTGATCATGGACTGAAACTGTGAGGTACCCCTTTTGTCTTGGCCCCTGACATGCCCTCCAGACTAAGGAAGACCTGGAAGCTTCAGGGCCATGTGAGCCATGGCCATGGCCGCATCGGCAAGCACCGGAAGCACCCCGTAGGCCGGGGTAATGCTGGTGGCATGCATCATCACAGGATCAACTTCAACAAATATCACCCAGGTTACTTTGGGAAGGTTGGTATGAGGCATTACCACTTAAAGAGAAACCAGAGCTTCTGCCCAACTGTCAATCTTGATAAATTGTGGACATTGGTCAGTGTGCAGACACAAGTAAATGCGGCCAAAAACAAGACTGGAGCAGCTCCCATCATTGATGTAGTGCGATCTGGCTACTACAAAGTTCTTGGGAAGGGAAAGCTCCCAAAGCAGCCTGTCATTGTGAAAGCCAAATTCTTCAGCAGAAGAGCTGAGGAGAAGATTAAGGGTGTTGGGGGGGGCTGTGTCCTGGTAGCTTGAAGCTACTGGACAGGGGGCTCATTAAAATACTAACAAATGATAAAAAAAAAAACCCCAAAAACCAAAAAACCTGCCCTCTCTTTAAGTGGGGTGTTGGGTATTATGGTTAAGTGATGAGAAAATGACTAAGTAAAACTGTCACCCAAAATTACATAATACTACTATATTTTTTATGTCAAGTACTTTCAAAACATTGAAAATTTAAAAAAGACATTTTGTTAAAATGGCTGATACATGTATTTTGTTTGAACATTTACTGTATTCTTGAATAACTTCTACTATAATTAGATTGTGCTAAACTTTTTATGAAGATTAAGCACTGGCTAGAAAATTAACGCAGCAAGAAAAGACCAAAACCATTTTGGTTAAAATAAAGAATAATATTTCTTGTAATTCTTATGTAGCAGCCCCCAACTGTTACTTGAACATGATCCCTACACTTATTGTCTAATAATTAAAATCCATACTTTACATATTTTACATTATACCCACATATACATATATCTTAAAATTTTATTTATTTTTAATTTAATTATTTTTCTCCACTTTTTTTTGTACCACCACATCCAGTGCAGCTACACTTTTGTAACATATAAGTTACTGTAACGTATTTTAACAACAACAACAAAAAAGGACATAAAACTCTAAGAAGGCAAATGTCTACATCCTAATAACAAAGGCAGGTAGTAGTATTTAAAAAAAAAAGCTTTCAAGAAGTCTGTATTCTAGAAACCCCTAGCAAAAGTAACTGCCAAAAAAGTTACCAAAAAATAAAAATTACGAACGTAGTATGTTTCAAGTGACATGAAAAAAAAAAATGGAGCATAACAAAAAGTATGTTACAGAAATAAAAATCCCAAGCATGTTGTAAACATGGAAAGTTTTAAAAGCAATCTAAATCACACACCTCCTCATGCCAGAAGGGCACTACTACCATGAACTTCAAATGTATCTGAACAAGGTAGGTCTGCAGGTGGAGGTTAAAACATAACTTGGGAGTATTTTGATCACTTACTCAGGCCTTTTGATCCCAAGTCGTCAGGGATCTCCTGTAGAGAGTAGTCCCCAGAGAGCAAGCAATAAAAAGATAATCAAAGAAAATATTTGTCAGTAATGCACAAAATTGGTGCTACAGTAAGAGACAGTTCCAAGACCATTACAGGTATACAGATCTTACAGAACATTTTTGTAGACTTCTCAAAGTTTAGAATGAGTTACCAGCTACATATAATCTATAAAAGAATAAAAGTTCTGGCTTACTGACCAATTACTAAGGTAATTGGCAAAAGTTTCAGCTACTTCTTGCTATTTTAAAGTAAAGCTTGCACTGTCTACAGGATAAAAAGGAATGATTCCAGATGAACTAGAATCAAAGACAGGCAATTCTGTACCTAGAAATTAGGATCTATGTTTCATTTCTAAAATGTTTTTTTGAATGTTACATTAAAAAACTCTTAGTTCAAATAATTTTATTTACTTTTAAATATATTTAAGTTATAGGACATAACTTTAAGAATTATTAAGGTGCTATAAAGATTTATGACTGGTATATAAATGAGTTTATCACTGGTAAGTTCCCTCTTAAGACAGTTAGTAACCTGCTGCAGCTCTTGAAACTGTCTCCATGGTAACAACCAACTGCAGGGCAGTAGGTCCCTCTACATTTATCTTCAGTTGACCACTGGATCCACATACTTACGGTCAGCATCACTTGTTTCCTGCTCACTCTGGTCCTTGTTCTTGTAGAAGGGGAATTTTCGGGAAAAGAGGTTCTTTTTACGCTTGTCATTGAATGACTGCTGAAGAAGAGAAGGAGGGGCAAAACAAAGGGATGTCTACTGTCTGTGTGTACAAAGGCCCAGCCTAGCAGTCCTGTGGAAGCTGACTCCTATGACCACAGTGTGCAGTCTATATGACTTTCACTTTATCCACATAAACAGCGAATTTCTAATTTTGCATAAACTTTTCTAACATTTTGTAAATTAAAATATTTAAAAATTTGAATATTCATTTATACCTTAAAAATGCTACTTGACAAAAAAAAAAGATAAGGAGCAAATCAGATCACTACTACAGTACAAACCAACCTAATATTTGTTTTTAATGAATCCCTGTTTTTCTAGAAAAACTTCCAAATATAGCATTAAGTGTCATACAGCAAGTTCTTTCCCCCCCAAAAATGGGAACTGAACCCAGGCCTCATACATACTGGGCAAGTGCTTTGCAGCTGAGCTGTAATTCCAACCCTTGAACTTGCAATTTTCCTACATCAGCCTCCTAAGTAGCTAGGATTATGTATTACATGTTTATCATTGGTAAGTATTGATAGGAAAAACATTGTGTACATAGCATTTGGTGTGGTCCACACTTTCAGGTACTGGAATATATTGTCCACAGGGAAAAGGGACTCCCATGCACCATGTTGGTACATACTGACACTAAGGAGCACGTTTTGGCATGCCTTTAGTTTTAATCATGTGATGCCAGTGATTAAGGTACTAAAGTAACTTTTAGTTATAATTTTATGACTTGAGAGGATTTATTTTGAATAGGATCTTTATAAAAATAAGAGTAACTCTTCATTTTTACCTTTTCATATCAATAATTCAGGATTAGTAAATCCATAGCTCATTAGCCAAGTAGACTGTCTTGACTTCAATGTTAACACTGAAAGTTCTGATATACTAGATGACAGAACTTTAAGCGGAAGTTAAACATTCTACTGATGAGAGACGTCTTATGGAGAAATCTGGGTTTGTAATTATTTTATAAACTGTCAAGTAGCATTATTTGAATAAAAATCTTTGTGTGAACTCAAATTTTAGAAAGGAGAAAGGGATGAAAAATTTTAAGTTTCAGAAGAAAGTATTGTAATTTACATCAGGGAAGTTCTCATTCGTTTCATTCATAAGAATCACTTTTCTTTTTTTGGACACTGGGCATTGAACTCAGGACCTTGTGCTTGCCAAGCAGGTGCTATGGCCACAGAGCTATAGCCCCAGCTGAATTGCTGGTTTTGAATTTAGTAATTTTTGATATTTAATAGAACTATTTGTTTCACAAAAGGTTATTTATCCATGTTACTGCATATATCGTGGTCAGAGTCAGTTTCACAGCATTAACCAAAAGAAACATGAAGTTAAAAATGTTCTGATTTTTGGTATCTTTGCAGTTAGCCAAAATAAGATATCATAAAGATATCAATACAGGACAGAAAGAAATGCTTGTTAGTTAAGAAATGTATTAACAGTATTAAATTTAATACCTCCAGGTGAAGAATTTGTTAAAAGTGAGAACAAAAACAGCAAAAGCAAACAAGACAAAGTATGTGTAGGGAAAATATAAAACTGAAGAGTTACGCTTTCTTCAGTTTTTCTATATTTTCAATAAAAACACAGTCTGTTGTCATCAATGCCATATTGTAAGAGTGAAACAAACATGAGATAATATCACAAATTCATGATATATATTAAAAAGCTAAGCATATATAATTTCAGTATGTAGCATTCTGAAATAGCCAAATGAATGTTAAAAATGTTAATGAAAAGCTGATATGTGTGTGTGGATGTCTATAGAGAAAATAAAGTCCATAAATCATCACATAAGGAAAAAGCAAAGGAGGCACAGAGCATAAAATGGTATTATAGAAAGAAATGCAGTACTGTATCAATGGCAAGCGTATTTTTACCCCGCTCCGTTATCATGCATACTTTTGGTGCTGTGTTAGAACACAGTGATTGTATAGTTGGTTATAGTCAACAAAGAAGACTGAGGTTTAAATATGTAGTTAATTCAGTTAACTTCTCATAGTACGAAAGAAAAGTCACAACATGCAACCTCTTTTTCAATTTGTTGGTGATGTAGTGTACTAAAGCATTTTTAAAGACATACATAAAACAAGCACAAAAATCATTGCAATTATTTCAAATCCTGAGCATTTACTTGGAATTTTTCCTCTAATAAAATTTTCTATTTTACATATTGCTTGAGATAATTCTGTATTTTCTGAAAGCTACAATTTATTATTCCAAAAAAATTGAACATGTACAACTTATACAGATTTAATGTCTTGGCCAAGGATCTTATTTCTTTTAAATTTTAAATTTTTGAGTACTCAGTAGTATCAGAGAGGTACAGAATTTGCTGAATGAATTTTCACATTCATTTCAATTACAAACAAAAGAGCTATGAAATTATGCTTTAGATTAAAAAATATGAGACATAAAGCATAGCTGTGAAAAGTATTTCCCTATGACACATGTTCAGCCCTCTCTTCAGGCCCGTTGAAGACTTCACTGTGGTCAATTCAGGATAATCAGTACATGTATTTAGTACAACTGAAGCTGGAACTATCTTTTTCATCTTTTCACACTCAAAGTTTTTATTCAAGCGAAGAGATAAGCACATGAAAACTAAATACCGATCTAAAATATATGAAGCAATGTTGACATGCTTCTTGGCCATCTGTAAAACTCGTCACTATTTCTGCCAACTAATGATCCATGCTGATGCTAATATTTAAAACACAGCATTTACTAAGAACTAAGAAACAATTTCCAGAATTAAGGGCATATAGAGCAAGGAAACATCTATGAATTCACATTCAACAACCTGAAAACTTACATTATGACTTAGTTCATAAGTAGTTATTATTAAACCGTAGTTATTATTAAACCAGTTTTCATGATTAATACTGACTGATAAGATAATTCACTTATAAAAATAATGCTAAATGTAGGTTGCTAAGAATATATCAAATGACAACCTGATAGTGTGAAAAGGTCTGTAAAGTAGACACTTTAACAAATGCTTTTACTTCTGAAAAGTACTATCATTGCAAGCTACTCAGTTAATTCCTGTGGAGAAATCATTTTCATTGAAAAACAGCTCAGATAAGCATAATAAAAAAGTCAATTGCAATTAAATTTTAGAAATAAGAGACTTCACATACTCACCCCTTTATCTCCTCTTGCCTTAGAATTGAATTTTACTGTTTTTAGCCGGGCTCGTTCTTTCTTTTCAACCCTGTCAATGTACAGATGGTTACATGTTTTATTATTTATTTTGTATACTGGGAATTGAACCTGGGACACTGCACTGAGTATTACAATCAGCCCTTTAGTTTCTAAACTGCCCAGGCTGGGCTTGAACATATGATTCTCCTGCCTCAGCTTCTTGAGTGCTAGGATTATAGGTTTGGACTACCACGCCTTATTCAATAAGCAAATAAGTAGTTGACTTATTCTGCTGCTAGGGATTGAATTTAAGATCTCATATACACTAAGCACACACTTAACCAATGAGCTACGCCCTTGGCCTCCAAAATGTTTTTTGAGACAGGGTCTTGACCTCTGGCCTAGAATTCTTCATTTTCTGATTCTTTTTTTTTCCCCTCCAGATCCAGGGATTGAACTCAGGCCCTTGTGTTTGCCAGGAAGCACTTATTCCACTGAGCCATCTCCCCAGCCTAGAATTCTTCATTTTCCTTCTTCAACCTCTTAAACAGCTGACACTATGCCATCAGGTTAGCCAGAATGTTATTTTTTAACTAAAACAAATTATCTAAGAGTCTTATTAGAGGGGCCAGAGAAATAGCACACTGGTCTAAAGCATCTGCTTAGGCAAGCTTAGGCAAAGTTCAGGGACTGCAGTTAGATCCCTAGCACCATATGCTTTGCCAGAGAAATAGCACACTGGTCTAAAGCATCTGCTTAGGCAAGCTTAGGCAAAGTTCAGGGACTGCAGTTAGATCCCTAGCACCATATGCTTTGCCAGCCGTGCTTCCAGGGCAGGCGCGCGCGCACACACACACACACACACACACACACACACACACACACACACACACACGTCTTACTAGAAAGTATCAGAGTTGATGCCTTTGTAACAGGCATCTTTATACTCTAAAACCTAAAATTAGAGTTGCTGAAAAACAAAACAGAAGAGCTCATTTTATTATGAAATACCCAAACACTTACTAGGTAGCAAAGTATAATATGTGCAATTATACTTTCATATACACTCAAATCTGTAACTATAGTAAAAACAATGGGAGGCAGTATTTCTGAATTTAGCAACTTCTAGGTATTTCATATTTGTTAATTTAAATATCAGTTTAGGATTAGAACACAGATGCTAAAAATTAAGCTTAAGAGAGAATGCAAATTTGGCAAAATTTAACAACTGGTGATAGTAGCCGGGCGTGGTGGTGCATGCCTGTAATCCCAGCACTAGGGAGGCTGAGGCAGGAGGATTGTTGTGAGTTCGAGACCAGTCTGAGCTACAAAGTGAGCTTAAGGTCAGCCTGAACTGCACAGTGAGACCCTGTCTCAAAAAGACAAAAAAAAAAAAAAAAAAAAAAAAAAAGAAAGGGATGTGAGTAGAACTTCAGACCTGTTAGCCGGGCATGGTGGCGCATGCCTGTAATCCCAGCACTCGGGAGGCTGAGGCAGGAGGATTGTTGTGAGTTCGAGATCAGCCTGAGCTACAAAGTGAGCTCGAGGCCAGCCTGAACTGCATAGTGAGACCCTGTCTCAAAAAGACAAAAACAACTGGTGATAGTGGATAAAGGATTTATGGTTCAATATACTTAGCTGTTCTATTTTTGGACTTATTTTTCTGTAGCTCTGAAAGTTTAAAAAATAAAAAGGTTGGAAATTAATTAAGCTTAATACTGATGACATGTTAGTATATAAAGCAACTAAAGAGTTTTAAGTGTTTTTGGATGGATACATAAGAACTGGTAACCTGTCTTATTCTATGAGGGTGAAAAAGATGCTTGGGAAGGAAGTAGGAGTTTTTTTTAGAACTTTTAAATTCTGAACCCCATTTAAGTTCAAATACACATTTAACAGTTCAAGATATGCAAGCAAAGCACACCTGTAAGGAGGGGATGCATAGTGAAACCCTGTCTCAAAAAGACAAAAGAAAAGCAAGTAAATAAAATATAACAATAAAACCAATCTTCATGTAGAATGTAAATAATATGAATCCTGCAAATTTTTGTTAGACAAATCCTCACATTTCAACTTGCAATTATGTTAGTATAACACAGAAAAATCTACCAGAACAGCTGTTGAAAAATGTATTTTCTTTATTATTAGCTAATACTGTTTTACCATGGGTATAGCAGAATCTTATCACTGATGAACTTAAAACTTATGTTAATTATTCCATGACATGAATAATTTATAAACATGTCTATGTACTTACTGAGGCAAGAATTGTAGGAATTTTAATTCTTCATGCTATTATAAAATAAAGAGGTCTAAGCAGGAGATAGTTCTATTTAAGGAAAAGCAAGTTCTGAATGAAGTAGCATAATCAGTTATGGTCTTATACTGTACTGTGGGAGAAAAACTACTATAGTGTCATTAATTTGGAGACTGGCAGAGGTCAAAACATCTCTTGCATCACTTCTCTCTTCTATCAAAGACAGAAGCATTTCTCGGTGGCTGCAGTAACATTTTTAGCTCCTACACAATATGATATAAGGTTTGTAACAGACTCAAGAAAGTGCAAGGAAGTGTTTTTGAACCTTAAATAGAGCACATTCTATTCCAGGAAAAAGGTACGCTAGGGGGATTATCTGCTCAAAGGGGCTTTGCCATCCAATATGAAACTGCACAATAGTTGGATCTTCCTGGCATATGGATCTACTAACAATTATATACCCCACAGTCATTACAAATCCTTTCAATACTTTAGGATCTCTCTTGGACTTGTGCAACTCAGTGTAAGAGCTCTTGCTCTACTTTTGTTTTGGGCACTACGAAAAACTGAGCAAGATACTATTACTTTTGGGGACAAATACACCTAAGTATTACACGAATTGGTATATTTCTCAACTACAGTAACTCCAACAAAGTAAGCAGCATTCAATTCATTAGTAAGAAGTTGTTTACTGCATCAAGTGAATTAACTGGGTATAATAAAATTTTTGCCGTTGTTTTTTTGAGAGAGGATCTTGCTGTGTAGCCCAGGCTGGACTCAAACTCAGTGATCTTAACGTTCCAAATTCATTTAACCTTCTAAAATTATTTAGAAGTCCTCAAAAGAGGACTTTTAGTCAGTGACTTAGGCAAGTCAGTTCTCATAAAGAAGTGATTTTGGGGGAATTATGAACTGACATTTGAATACCTTTCCCATAGAAGTGGAGACAGTGAACATTTCTGAGGCTTACAAAGGTAAGGTGAATCTGCCTTCTCAAAGTCAGCCTACATTTAACCACTTTAACTACTATGTGATAAATATGCACAAATGAATCACTAAATGAATGGTTAAAAGAAGACTGCATCATCAGGCCTAAAATAAGAAAATAGATGCAAAGTCTAACAGAAAAGTATTACTACAACAAACACCCCTTGCATTTATCTCCATATATTAAATCTAAAGGAAGCAATGTATGTAATAAAAAATTTAAGATCTATTACTACCTACATGGGAAAATTACAGATACTTTTTTCCTGCAAAGTCACTAAAAATACATTCAATTTGCTCTCAGCAATTATCAGGAAATTTAAAGAACTTCCTATTTGGAGGCATTGTGTTTCCTAGTTTTGACATTAGTTATAAATAACTGTGAAGCACAATATGAAAAATAAAGCATAAAGGGGTCGGGGGGAGATGGCTCAGGGGAATAAGCGCTTCCCTGGCAAGCACAAGGGCCTGAGTTCAACCCTTGGTTCCGCAAAAAAAAAA